>JANIJG010020487.1:59587-84563 GCA_024611175.1 Megaceryle torquata
GGCCGTGCGCTGGCGGGGCGGCGGGGGGGGGGGGGTGGGGGGTGGAGGGTGGTCTAGGCTATCCCTGGCTGTCACACTGTTGTTTCAGCTGCTCCTGCCCTCAAAGTCTGGGATGCTCGTGGTCAGGTGATGGAGAATGTCTGCTTGCAGAACAGTTACATTAGCTGGAATTCTAAGGGTTCAGGAAAAATCTTCACTTATTAACAGAAAATTAAGTATTACATTTCCCATGCACAAGTATACAAGTCAGTGTAAATAACTTAATCTTATGGGCAGGGTTATGATACTGTTTGTGTAATAATCAAATCCTCAAAAATGTTTTTCTAGCTGGTATTGTTGCCTTAACTTTATAATTAGAACAGCTCTTAACAGCTCAACCAGCTTTCTGAATTAAAAATATTTTTAGTCTCTAAAATTGCGAACTCACCGCCTGCTTTATGACGTTATAAAATGGTTGGTGCTGCCCCAACTCTCAAAATATTTAATCCTAAACTCTCAAGTGAAGCCTTGAGGAACAGAAATTTCTCTTGTGCCCTTGAACTGTTAATCCTGCCTAAGACACGAAAAGGGAGGTGGGAGGAATTACATTCTGGAGTTGCCCTCTGGAGGAACCTTTTTCCTTGGGAAACATTCTTTAGCATTAACATATCACTTGAAGGTAGCTAAAATCACACAGGCTTTTGAATAGGAGATACTAAAGCTATGCATGAATAGTTTGCTGGCATTCCTCATCTAGGATATAAAGCAGTATGACCTCCACAGTGCATGCACAACTGTCTGCATGCACCTGTACAGTTGGGAAGTTATCAGATATCAGGAGACTGAACTGGTGTTATGTCCTTACAGATGTGCTGGTATGGAGCAATGATCGTGTCATACGCTGGATACAAGCTATTGGCCTCCGAGAATATGCAAATAATATTCTAGAAAGTGGTGTGCATGGTTCACTTATAGCATTGGATGAAAACTTTGACTACAGCAGTTTAGCTTTATTATTACAGATTCCAACACAAAACACCCAGGCAAGTTTGCTCACACTACTTCTGGTTACTCTGTACCCATTATTGGCTTTTATTCATCTTCAACCATTTTAATTTTTTACTTTGGTATCTCTAGGCACGGCAGATCCTTGAGAGGGAATACAACAACCTTTTAGCACTAGGAACTGAAAGACGACTTGAGGAAGTAATTGATTTTATTTTCAGTATTTATAAAATTTCACAGTAAAATATAAAAATTAAACTGAATGCATGAAGAGATGTTAATCCACACATTGCTAAAAAGGGTCAGTGACTGCTTTAAGAAAAAAATTGGAAATGCCAGGTTTTTTCAAGTAACCTCAGTAGGAATACATCTTCCTATCATTTTGGATGCTAAATTTGGCACTGTACTCTTACCTTAAGATAAACATTTTCCATAGAGGAAACATAGAAAGGATTGGAAGTTTCACTGGCCAGAGCAAGTGGCAGGGAGGTGGATGCCTCTGCAACCTATTCTTTAGGACACTTGCACCCTTTCTTTAAAAATAAAGAAGAAAGGAGGATTTTTGGTGGGGTTGTTTTATTTGGTTCTTCAAAGTTAATCAGTATGTATTAGAGTGGGATTTGGGGCAGTTATCTAAGACAGAGAACTGCAAATCCACCTATGGAAAATATTCATCCTAAGGTGAGAGTCCAGTGCAGAAATGTTAGAATCATGGACTTCTGCACACAAGGAGGAATAAACCTTTAAGGACTTGCTGAAAATATGAGATGCCTGTGAAATGTGTGCATGCACATGAATGTTTAATTCTTCATTAGCACTTTATGTAAGCCTCCTAATGCAGTAACAAACCACTTTCTATCACTTTATTTGGAAGAGATCTAGGTCTTAAGAAAGTTCTACTTAAACTGATACTAAAACCCTCTACTATATCTAGCCAGAGATTTAAGATGAGTTTTCCACCCTAACATTTAATATTTCTAAAACATTTACTTTTACAAGAAGGTCTCAAACACACTGCAGTTGCTGGATGCAGCGCAACAGAGCAGGATAGTTGTTGTAGAATACATTTGACAATTGGAGAGGTAGCAGACAGCAGGATAATTAATCCAAAAAAACTTATTTTGGTTTATCATCTACAACTCTGTGTTGACAGAGCGATGACAAGAACTTCAGACGTGGCCCTTCCTGGCGACGACAGTTTCCTCCACGTGAGGTTCATGGGATCAGCATGATGCCGGGCTCATCGGAAACGCTGCCAGCTGGGTTCAGATTAACCACAACATCAGGACAGTCACGGAAGATGGCAACTGATGGTATGCAGTCATTTCTGCACTTACTGTTGAAAAACAAGAGACTTATTCTAGCATGCTAAACTGACTTTTAGTGTATGTCTGCCTTGCACCAGAATGGCTGTGTTCACGTAACTAGGATGAGTCAAGTCTCAGAGAGTTGAATTAGGGAACAGAGAAGCACTGACTTGGCAGATGATTGATTTTTTATCAGGTTTGCCTCAGACTGTCATTGTTTATTGAAAGAAAAAAAAAAAAAAGGCCATCTAGCCATCCTAGATCTGCAAAGGAAACATTCAGAAAGAGAGGAATTAATATGCAGACTTTCATCTAAGATTGCATGTAGTATCTGAGCAAATTTTTCAGCTCATGAGCCTCTCTAGCAGGTGGAGTGTATTTTAGATAATAAACTTAGAAAGGGCTATCACCTTTATGTTCCCATTTGACTTTCAAAATAGCTTAGCCTTGATCATCAAGTAACTCAAGCTGCTAACAATTAATACCAATCAGATGAGTAGAGTAGTTAGACTGATGCTAACTATTAGTCAATGCAGGTAGGTACTAATTGAGTTACTGTACACCAGTCTTAATTTTCTCTGGAAATAGTTTAATTTCCAAAAAGATACACTAACTCAGCAATGATTAGAAAATAATAGGCAGATCATAACTAAAAAAAATAAGTAAAATTTAACAATCATTGTAAGAGGGCAAGGAGAAGGGACAAATCCCACTGCAGCTGTTCCTTTAGGTATATGGATGATGAAGCCATGTATACCTGCCTGAAGTTCCATGAAGTACCAGTACACAGATTGGCCTGTTTCCAGTACTGCTGTTTATCTCCTCATGAGAGGATTTAAGTCGCTGAATAGACTTGTTTAAAAAACTAATTTAATACACTGCTTGCAGTAATTATTTTGTAACTCTTGAATGAACAATATTGCCATCTAAATTCCATTAAAGTTTCTCACCTTCAAAACGAGTATTTTATAGTTTCAATTACAGATGGAATCATTTACTGATTGCATCACTGAATTCCATTGACTCCACTACTCATGTGCACACTTTGCTTTTAATCCTTCACTTTTTGTCAATGATGAAGCTGTAAGACAAGAATCCATTCCAAGGCAAATTCCATGTGCAAATAAAGGTACTAAGTCCCTAGGCACTTCCATGGCCCACATTACTGGAGTAGCTAAGAACCTTACAAACATTCACGGATTTCATCTTCTAGCCATGCTATGATGTAGAAGATACTATTCCCATTTTAGAGATGAGGAACCAAGGTACAAGGGAGACAGTGATTTACCTGAGATTTTTCAGTTTATTATTGAGTTGGGTATTGAACTCAATAGATTTAAAAGTAGGTAGCATGATCCAGAATTTGGCTTCATACCTCCCAGTGCTAAGAACACTATAGTATTTAAACAGCATGGTAAGTACAGTATTAGGACTTCAACAAAATAAAGACAAAACTGAGTTTTCAACTGTATTCACTTAAGACCATGTCCAGATCATGTCACAGAAAGCCAGAGAGTAATTTAATAGCCATCCTTTCAGTGGAAAACAGACTGATTTATTTTCTTCATGATTCTAAAGAGGTTCTGGTTTGTTTCTTTTTTTCCTTTTTCTTTTTTTTAATCTGTTTGTTTGTTTTGGGTTTGTTGTTTTGTTTGGTTTTTTTTTTTTGCAATTGCAGTTGCTTCATCACGACTGCAGAGGTTAGACAGCTCAACAGTTCGCACATACTCATGCTGACAAGGCCTAGCAAAGAAGCCAGCACTGAATTGTTGTGAGTATTCTTAAGGGGCCATCATGAAAGCTCTTTGTAACTGTACACTACACCCAGTATTCCTTGGCATTATGCCAGCAAGAGCCAGCATGGTGCAAAGGACCTAGTTCAGCCTCACTATGATGGTCATTTGATCATAACAATCTGAAGTTCAGTCCAGGAGATCCTATGCTATTAATTTTCCCATCTAAACAGCAGGTTCTTTCTGCTTGAAATCACTTCAACAGACAAGACAGAAGTTTTCCAGAAACTATGTTCAGATGATAGCTCACCAACCATAATGTATATTGTAAACTCTCAAACTTAAAGCTAGAACTGGGGAGACAGCAGTGTAGGCACAGGCAGTGAATTTACCTTATGAAAACTCGTATGAGTTCTACCAGGAGCTAGGGAGAAAGAGAGGGTTAGAAAGCTAGTGAAACTGAACTTATTTACATTTTCTTTTTAAATGCAAGACACAGCTCAATTTAGAACATCAGGTAGCTGCACAAAGCTAGAATAAAACTTCCCCTAGTCTTCCGAAGTTATCTGTTAGAGAGGTTCTTACACTTTTCATATCATTCAGAATTGATCAGTGACTAAGAAAGGATATTTTGAGCTGGATGCAACTTTGGATCAAATTTAGTAATGGAATTCATGTTGCATTTCTCACCACTTACCGTTTGAATATGGCTATGAATCTCACATACTCACTTCCAGAGTTCTGCAGGAATACACTGTTTTCTGCTACATCACAAGTTTTGCTTTCATCGGTACAGCACCATTTCATGCTAATATTTTTTCAGGAAAACAGTTTTCTTGTTCATATAGTTACTCAGGGAATTGGGATTGTAGGGGAGCTAGAAACTGTATCTGAATAGCACCAAAACCTCACCAGGCATTAAACCTACTTTGATAGCTGTTACATATTGTGTGCAAGATATGCTAGGATCTGCAAGAAAGTTCTCTTTTTTAGATTCCCCAAGACTGGGAGAGGCTTGGGGACATCGATATTTTACTACTTCTGAGCAGATTAAAAAAGTGCTTAGGAACAGCAAATGTTACCAGTAGAAAATGTACATTGCTCAGTATCCTACTGATGACATGAGCCTTTCTACACCTTCAGGAGACTGCAAGAATATAAAATCTTAATCTAGTAGAAAAGGGAATTTTTCATGCCATCACTGAAAAATAAGCACAGGAGTTTTATTTTTCTAAAATAGGTAACTTTTAGCAGCTGGTACTACAAAGAAGATGATAAAGGATGTAAAATACATAAATCTTCCTATGTGTATGTATGTATAAATCCGAGCTTGGTGTTATGTCAGTAAAGTTGATGACAGAACTCTCACTGGGTTCAGAGGGGCTAGAAACTGTTAGCAGAGATGTGTATGTTTTTTCCTGTGTGCTTCACAATGGCAATGTTGAAAGCAATAAAGTGTGACCAAGAAATTAAGTTCAAACCCCAAGCTATTAGGCCAACAGTAACAGGCCAGACATGAAGTGACTTTTTCTGATAGGTTTGAGGAGTGCAGCAAGAGCAGAAATTGAAAAAACTAAAAAATTAATTTAAGATTATCCAAACTGTTTATTCCCACTGTACTAAAAAATTGTCTCATAAGTAGCAATCCACAAACAGAAGTAAACCAGCATTTTGTGGGCATTATATCTATATGGGAGTTATGTATTTTGAGCAAAAAGGTATTTTCACAAAGTTATATAAGCTATCCCAGTTAACTTCAATTTCTGTAGGAATATTAGTAGTGTTTCAAGTATCCATGATATGTATAGCATTGGTCCTTGCTGCTTCTTCACTATTCGGCCAATTACATTCTAATCTCAAATGATTAAGAGCTCTATAAGAATAGCAAATTTACATCTAAATTGTAAAGACTCATATATGAGGATGACTGACACTATTTCTCTTCAGTTACCATATACTCCTTTTAGAGAAGCAACAAGATGGTGTGAACTAGAACTGTAGCATATCACTATTCAGAAGTGTAATTTCAAAATGTCATGCCGTTTAGAAACCAAAGAACAAGTTAAAATACTTTCATATTTCAGTAAGTTACATTAAAAATATTCAGGGAAAAGATTTCATTAGTATATCAAACTTGAAAACTTAAACAAATTACCTGAATCTCAGCAGTGGACACCTAAACAAAAACTGTTCGTGTGGGGGATGTCAACTTGGTTGAAGGGCACCAGAATTGTTCTGAGAGTTTTGTGATCCCAGTTTTTGAGTAGCAGTTTCTTCATGGAGGGAACTGATTGATACTTAGACAAAAGGCACTATTATTCATTACGACGCACAGCTGTAATTTTACAGATCCACATCTGACTGAGACCCAACTTGCAACACCTTACCTAGAATATGGCAGTAGCTGTGTTACTCTGGTGACTAAACTTACCTGCCTGCCCAGAATCAGGGATGGATTCAAAGAAGCAGAGGGGATGGAAAGCTAGATGAGCTATCACACAATAGCAATATAAGAGAATATTTAATATAGTAAAGAGAAATATGCATATGAAGAGCATGCTGAAAATAGAGCTGCAAATATGCTGCATGTGGAGCAAATGAGATGGCCTTTGATCACAGCAGGCTGCATTCTCGTGTTCTGCTACTCACCTTTCTTACAGAGAGTTTCAAAAACTTGTATTTCAAAATAGCTTATGGCAATGATACCAATTGGGTACAACCTTGCAGTATCTAAGGATGTTTCTTTACAAGAGCTGGGCTCAATTCATATGCTTTCAAGTTGCATTTCAGATATTTTTTTAAACATTTGTTGAAACCACCACAACAAGCTGCCAGAAACGGTGAAGTGACATTCCCAGAACAGTTATATGGGCATACTCTATGCAGCCCAGTTTGAATGCCTTCTCAAGATCAGAAATTAAAGAATATTTAAGACTGATCATGTCTGGCCATTTAATCTTGCAAAGAAGTTTACTAGAGAGCACATGGGATGGGTCAAGCTTTCTGCTCTGGTGGCTGTATGTGGCTGAGCTGAGCATCTGCAATGCTGTTACACACAGTGGATTTGGCAGCCACACTGTCTAAGCTTTCCCAACACTTTTCTCTTATTAAATACTTGTCACCACCACGTCAGAAGGCTGAGCCAGGACAGTTCTGTTGTCACAGGCTGGGACAATAGAATGTCCTATTTTCACTTTTATTCTAATGAAATGTCAAAGGAGAGTTGGCAAAAATCCAGTGATGTACTTTATCAATGAAGTGTTCCAAAGAGGATTTGTAAAGACAGGTGGACGAGTTTCAAAAAGATGTGAATTATAATCTGGAAACAGCTGGACCATAGCAAATAAATCATCAGGGTGAAAAAGGTAAATGCTGTCAACCTGCAGTCAACAAAGAGAATCCCAGAATACATCACCAAGTCTGTATACTTAAAATGCGTGTTCAGCCTTGTGCCAAACAGACAAAGGTCTCCAGATGCAGGAATTACCCCAGTGCTGAATCAAAACAGCAAGAGAATGAACATAACTCTGGTTTGATCTAGGACAAAACCAGTATACATTAGTAAAAGATTAAAATATATTATTAATAGATTTATGTTGCAAATCTAAAAGTAAACAACAAATGCATGTCTCCCTCAGACACTCAAGCTCCATGTTTTATTAAAACATCCAAAAGCCTGCTTACTGCTATAATATTTTCTGGTGTCATTGCATCCTAGACTAAATTAGAATCAGACAATCTCATTAATTAATGTTTGTTTGTTTTTTCCCTTAGATGTCATCTCTTTCTTCTACTTTACCTGAAGTGCACTGCCACTACTTAGGAAAAAAGAGCATTAAAACTCTCTGCAAGAACAGGGTAATAGGGAAGAAAACACATATGGTTTATCAGACAAACAGATATGATGTTCCTTTCATGAATTGGTTAGCTTAAAACAAGAAGAAAAAAACCCCCAAATTACTAAGAAAACAAAACACCAACAAAAAAACAACAAAGAAAAAAAAAAAGAAAAAAAAGAAAAACAAATTAACCTCCCCCTTTCCTCTCAGCATCTCTGTCACCAGAAATTTGGCAGTAGTGCACATCCAAAGCTTTTATCAAATGAAGCCGCTCATTTTTACATTGTTCCACCTGTTTTATTGTAAAATACTAGACATTTACATATTTACTGTGTATGTATTTCTTTTAAAATGTCTAAGTCTTATGTAAATGGATATAAATATGATTTTTTAAAAATAAATTCTATGGTACATGGGGTCTCAGTGCAAACATTTGACAATACAGTGTCAATAATACTGTTTGTATCTTTCCATTCCACCATTTTTACAGTTTTTGGATTGTAACAGTCAAATAAATACGTTTAGCAGAGTTAGATGCTTCAACATGTTCCTACTGAGAAAATCTGTCAATATTTAAAGCTGAACACCTGCCTCTGATGATGTATAATAGAATGATATAATCTGGAACTGGAGCCAAAATGGACCTCTAATGACAAAATGGAAATGTTGAATACCTATAAAGAAGCACCATGATGGCTCACCTCTTAAAACCAAACAAATAAACCCAGAAGAACTGTTTACAAAAAAAACACACCTCCCCCCCACCAAAAAACCCCACCTACAAACAATTTAATAAAACATGATTTATAAAAAAAAAACAACCAAAACCTTTCTTCTATGTTACCGGTGGACCAAGAAGAATCTTGCTTTACCAAGAGCCACCTTTTCGTTCCAGGATCGTCAGCCACCAACCAGCACTGGAAAATTAAATCTAATATTTGCATAGAATCAGATTCTCGCTTCCAGATATATTCAACAAAGAAAAAGAAAGAAAAGTGAAGCCAAACCCCACCATTTCTTCATTACAACAGGGCATTAGACAGGCTCCTGTCTGACATTAAGCTTTTAGCCAAGATGGCCTTGCTGAGACTTCACAGAAGTCAGTTTTATCAGAGGAAATAACTGAAAGACAGAGTGACTAATATATAGTGTATAAAAGTTTAGAAGAGCAACTATTATCTGCTGTGGCTTTATTTGGTGGTGTTATTGTTGTTTATTCTTTGTTTAAATGGGAAGTTTCAAAGTAAGACCTACTAATAGTCATTTACCTATTTGCTATTTTTCTGCTGCTTGATCTTAGCTCAAAACCTGTCTTTTAGTTATTTCTTTTAGCAGTTTGATCTGCAATGTTTGCACGTACATAAGCATTTGTTTTTGTCTATTTTCATTTGGCATACTTCAGTCAATCAGATGGTGAAAGATTTTCTCCCCCAATGTCAATAAAAAAGAATTCAGTGCTATTTGTGTTTACAAGTCTATTAAGCTTGGTGCATAGTAGCATTAAAATAGATTGGATGCCAGATACTTCTCATAGCTTAGCAAAAGCACATTTTGCCACTAACAGTTATGATTGATTCACCATGGATTTACCGGTCCGAATCTGCCACGAGAGGGAGCACTGAACTTGCTGATGGGTGCGATGTGATGGCTTGGGTTAACACACAACTGTTTATAAAAGCATGGCTTTTTTATGTACAGTTCCTCCAACAACGTTAACTGACATCGTTGCTGATGTTCCTTCTACTGCTCCCTCAACCTCCTCTTGGATTACTTTAGTCCAGTATGTCAGCAAGTAAATGCAGACACCATTTTCAATGGTTGCAGTATCATTTCAATATGCTTTCCCTTTTAAATGCCAGCTCCCATTTTACAGAATTTCTTTTGTAGGTCATGTTGTCATAGCCCACGCTCACTTTTGGGGGCAGAGGGGAATAAGGCATGTTTAGGAAAAGAATGAACAAAATCTTGCAACCAAAGCCACAGGTATCTGCCCAGGAGTACAGCATCCCCAAATTATTTATTTCACAGTGGAAGAAAACAGACCAGACAAATTAAAAATATTTTTTTTAAAGAGTGTTATTGTGACTTCAGTTTTCATCTAAGGATAACACATAAAATCTTCCAGTACATCCCTGCCTCCCCCATACAAGCTGAAGCTCTACTCTAAACAGCTAGAAATTGTGGCTATGCTCAGCATTGTCTAATGGGCCCAATGCTTGCAGCACACTGGGTATAGAATCATGGAATGCTTTAGGCTGGAAGGGATCTCTAGAGGTTGTCTGGTCCAACCTCCCTACACAAGTAGGGGCATCTCTACCTAGGGCAGGTTGCTCAGAGCCCCATCAAGCCTGACCTTGAATGACTCCAGGGATGGGGCCTCAACCACCTCCCTGGGCAGCCCATTCCAGTGGTCTATCAGCCTCAAAATATCCAGTCTAAACCTACCCTTTCCCAACTTAAAACCACTGCTCCTCTTCTCCAGGCTGAACAGCCCCAATTCTCTCAGCCTGTTTTCATACGAGAGATGATCCATTCCTCTGATCATCTAATTACTACATCAACTTCTTCCAGCCAAGTTTCAGTAACTTCCTGACCATTCAAATCTACCCACATGCTGCTTCTCTCTAAATACAACATTAAGAAAATCAGGGTTCTCCTACCACTTGTTAAATGGCTTTGTTCTGCCTTGATGTTATAACCAGGTTGCTGGACAGCACCAGAAAGACAACTCATCCTCCTCCTCCTTCACTTTCTCCAGCTCTGCCCAAAGCTAAAGCTGTAGACAAAGAAATCTGCAATCACAGTTCCTCAGCAAAAAGCTCCTCTGGAAAACAAAAGCAATGCCCATGAAACAACTATTTTTCCATATTGTATTGTTGCGATAACATGGCTTTGTCTAGTTTTTCTGAATGATGATGAATGAGACATTTGGCATTTCTGGAATCCTCCACATTACCAGGTGGTAGCAGAGTGATCAGACCTGACCATTCTACCCTCTCTTTTATCTCAGTTTTATTCTTAAGTGATTCCCGCCAAAACAAAAAATAAAACAAACAAACAAACAAACAATTTAAAACATAAAATAAGAAAATCTCAGGCTTCCTCTGAAAGCAGAAGTTATTAAAAATAATTTTGTCATAGAGACACTTTAAGAATATAATTGTTTCTTGTCAATACTAGTATTATATAAGCAAATAGCCCCTCAGAAAGGTAAGTGCCTAAATATCCATTGCTATTTTTTTTTTTTTTTTTTTAAGTCTGATATTAATTCTCCCTTGCTTAAAAATAGAGCCCCAGACCAGAGAACAGGTTACCTTCATTATAAATGGAGAAACATGTAGGAACAAGAGAGATCTTTGGGAAAACTATACAAGATGTAAGAAATTAATTTTATCTTCTCCTACACCCTATTGTAGTATCTTTACTAGAGGGCTTGTGCTTTCACTAGTTCCTCTTCCCTGCTTCTGTGATTACAACACGATTGCTGCAGCTGGAATAACTACAGCAAACATACACAACGTCTCAGCTTTTGTTGTACAAAAAATAACAGCCATGCACCTTGTAATTGTAGCAGTTTCTCTGCGATAAGACACTTGTAGTTTCTCACTAATTTAAAAAAACAGAAACAAAAACACCTCAGTGTCAACATCAAAGATGTCTCTCTCTCTTGCCCTGTAGCTTTTCAGGATATGTTCCTAAGTTGTAGCATTGTGAAACTGAAAAATAATCAGCAGTCTCTCAAGGCACTCCATTATTTGTCATGGGCCTCCTATTGAAGCCTTGATCCTTGAAGAACCCATTTAAAAGAAAATAGTGTCTTTAACTAACTTCAACTTATATAAGGAGTATTTCAGGAAGGACATCTCTGAGGAGCAAAATCACTCACACATATAAATCACTAACCTGTATAGTTATCATATCTACCAGAAAGCATCGTTAGCCTTTACTCAGTCTTTAAATGCTTTACTCTCTGTTCAGATTGTGCTTTTCAACTAAATCAAAATAGCTGAGCAGGATGACTACTCAGACAATTATTTGGCAAACACCAAGTACAGCACAAACTGAAACTAGGCTGGTTTATTACATGACTGTGTGACCTGGTTCAACATAGTTGGCTCAGCTGCATGCAGTCTCTAGTGAAAAAAACACATAGACATTTTATTTATTTCCCATGTAATTGGCAGAGCTCATTGACTTCTATAAAATGTCACAGGCAGAAGGCAACATCAGGGAACATTCTGGATTTTTTTGAGGACACACTGCCACAGCAAAATATGTTTAGACTTAACTTCTACCTTAGCTTAGCCTAAGTACAGAACCTCTCTTTTATACCAACTTCATCTGAATTTGCATATTGCTTACTGTTTCCTCTGGAAAGCACTGACACGTTTAACTACCTTCACTGCTCTTAAACTGTTCTGTGAACGTGTATTTTAAAAAGGATTTTGTAATTTATTGCTGCTTAGTATCTGTATTTGCTAGATTTCTTGGTTATATATATCTCAGTGAGCCTGAAATGTCTAATTATGTCAGCAAAAAGCACATTCTGGTAGCCTAAGTGATATATACCACAACAACAAAATTATCAGAAAATGCAAAGGATAAATGCCTGCCTTTATTTAAAACACACAGTTTCTATTGAATATTACCATGGACAAATCAAGATTTTTCACAGATTTGAAAGCCAGAAATTCTATCATTCTAAAAAAAAAATGACACTTCAGAAAGTTATTGAGTAAAAAAAAATAAAGGAATCTAAAAAAAAAAAAAAAACAAAACAAAAAACCAAAAACTATAGGAATTAATTTATAGCAGAAAGACTTAAGGAAAAAAAATCAGTGGCATCAAGAAAAATAATCTTCAAATTTATAAAAAAAAATAACAGGCTTGTAATTTAAAAGTGACAATTTATGCCTGAAATAATTTTCACATTCAAATATTGCTCTCCTCAGTTCATGAAGTACATTTTGTTTGCTGTTGTAGCCAAACTCAAGTTACTGGTCACATTACACAATAATGGATTGAAATGTAAGGTTAGATGACATCACATGAGATAAAAATCTCATGTGATATGAGATTATCTATCCAGTGTCTCCTTCCCTTTAAGGCTACAGAAATGTATGAATTCTGTTTGCAATTCTTAGCAATATCCAGCATATAATTACAACATGCAGAGACTTTAGCATGTTTCATTGGCTGTGACAATATGGTAAAGCACACAGTAACATTTCTCAAGTTAAAAAAAATCATTACTAATTATTAAAATGTGGTATTTCCTAGTGGAAAGTGTCTGTATACTTCAGTAACTGACATATTTGTTATCAAGATATTACCCCATTTATATTTTCTTTATTACTTCTTCAATGTGTTTAAACACACTAGCATCTTCAATTGTTGGTGTTATCTGAAAAGGAAGAATATACAGAAGTATGTGATAGCAGATTGTGGTCCTTCAACAGTAAACCAGAATTTCATTCAGAGAATCTTCTACATCTAGCCTTTAAAAGCAATCAAGAAAAAAATATCCAGAAAGCTCTGGAACACGGAAATCTTTTGGGCATGCCACAACAGAAATAAAATGTAATGTTCATTACTTTGAGCATTACAAGTTGCAGAATGGTCTAGAGGATCAAAACCACCATGTTGTGTCTTTGGATGTGCATGTGTGCCTAATTCATTAAAACATTTAATCTCCAACTTACCTTATATGGCTTTCCACTGACAAGTGCAGAAAGAGCTGAACGTGGTATCTTGCCAGAGCGTGTTTTTGGTAGCTGTTTCACAAACACCCCCTTCTGGAAAGCTGCTACAGGACCAATATTAGTTCGAACTTGCTCAACAATCTCTTCCAAAATCTTCTCCTCTTTTGTCTTTATGCCTAGTGAAGAAGTTCATATCCCTTACCTTTTCTGAGACTTAAAAAAGTCTTATTTACATCAGTATCAATGAGCTCTCACCTTCTCTGAGTACACACAGTGCAAATGGAACATGTCCTTTTAGAGGATCCTCCTGGCCCACAACAGCACAGTCTGCCACAGCGTGATGGAAGAGAACACACTGAGTGACAGAAAACAAAAATAAAATGAATATTACAGTGAAAAAAAAAATCTATAGGCATGGACATAAAAAAATAGACTTATTTCTTACATCTTGACAGCAAAAAGTATTTAATCATTACACCTTATGATTACAATTACACAAGTTGCAGGTGCACAAGTATGTATATTTTTGCACACTAGTTCTCAAAGAAACACAAGAAGTAACAACTATTGCATCACAAGATACAAGTATAGAACAAAGTACAGGTGATGTACCTACAACTTTGGGAGAGCACCACATCTTTTGTTTCGTTAGTGGAACAAATAAGCTTAGTCCAGCATTACAAATAACATGTTAAGTGTGAAGAGTAAGGACCAAAACTATAGAAGCTCCTACTACAAGGCTATAAAGTCACATTAATTCATTCTCTATGACTCTTGTATTTTTCATTCTTTGCTGCACAAACGCATCGTTTCAACCAAAGCTAAATACAGGCCCAATCTCAGCTTGCAGCCAGCCTAGTTCAGCTCACTCTCTTCAAAACATTAGGTCTCAGCCTCCTTAGACAAAAAAGGGAATTAAACCAGTCTCCTCCTTCCTACCACATTTACACAATTATACAAGTGATGAACAGTAGCACTAATATCTCAAACTCTCTTTTAGGAAATAAAGTGAATGATTCTCTTTTCTTTCCAATTAGTCATCTGAGGTTCTCACTTCCTGGAAAAAAGTCATCAAGATGTCTCAGTATACACTGAGACATTTGTCACTAAGTCTGGGACAAAGTTGGACTTAAAATGCCAGCAGCTGTGAATCCTCTTCCAAAACAACTGGTTCTTTCAAGCAGATACCAGTGTCCCTTGGGGAGTCTTGCTGTCAACAGTGCTTTCAACATGTCCTCTGTACTCAACCACAAAGAAATCCTCATGTGACCCTACACAAAGGCCACACAGAAGCCACATAATGTGACTGTGTATACAAGGACTATGTGTTTGCTAATAACAGAACTTCACATACTGTGTTGTCAAAATCAAAGACATTGGGATGACTGAAAGGAAGACTAATTAAAAGAAGTTTTAAGAATAAAGGCTTTTTTAATGAAGTAGGAACATCACATTTGCATTGGCTACTCATACAATGGTGCGAGCATGAGGAATAAGACAGAGAAGGCAGAAGTAAAAACCCTGAAGGAATGGAAAGCTGAATCGCTACTGTTCCAATTAACAAAAGGCAGCTTCTTGTGTGACCCTGTTGTGAAACCAATGGTAGAAGGATCAATTCAAGTGGTCTCCCATAACGCATCCTCAAAACAGATTTCACCATTCTTATTTCTTGTCAAAACAGGAAGAAGAAACTGTGTCTCTGTGCTGTGGTCACTACAAAACACACCAAGTAGGTTTTAGCAAAATAAATCTGCACAAGGTGTTTCTCATATACTTTGACAGAAACTATACTCATTTTACAAACTGTGATCCTAGAAATGTCCCATGATACAAAAAAGTAAATGGGAAACAGCTTAATAGTTAGTAGAGGCACGATCTATCAAAGTACAAAAGCATGACCATTAATGCACAGCTTTTGAAACTGTATATTTTTCACAGGAATTACATGGGATGTGAACATATCCAGAACAGCAAGCACAACAGACTGAAGCTCTGTCTGGCCATATCCCAGAACTAGAAGGGGCAGCCTACTTTGTCCAGAACTCATTGTACGCAAACTGACAAATCATAGAATCGATTGAGTTGGGAGGGACCTTAAAGATCACATAGTTCCAACTGCCCCCCACCTCCCAACTAGACCAGGTTGCTCAAAGCTTCATCCAGATGGGTCTTAAACACTTCCAGGGATGAGGCATCCACAACTTCTCTGACCTACCTATTCCAGTGTCTCACTACCCTCACAGAGGAGAACTTCTTCCTAACATCTAATCTAAACTTACCCTGCTCTAGTTTAAAACCATTGCTCCTTGCCCTGTCACCACATGTCCTGATAAAAAGTCCCTGCCTATCTTTCCTGTAGTCCCCCTTAAGGTACTGGAAGGCCACTATAAGGTCTCAACAGCCTTCTCTCCAGGCTGAACAGACCCAATTTCCTCAGCCTGTCGTCATAGGAGACGTGCTGCAGCCCTCTGATCATCTTTGTGGTCCTCCCCCAGACCCACTCCAATAAATCATAAAGGAATGAATCTTATGCAACTCCAAATCTCCATAGTATTTCAATGCATCTCATACATTTAAATGCCTCAGTAACTTCTGGTCCAGAGCCTCAGTAATGCATTTCAAGTCTGCTGCCTCAGATAGAAAAGATTTGACCTGGACTTTTTCAGAAAAAGCCAAGGCAAGCAGAGACACCACAGATGTATAGAAAAAAAAAGAGATGGGTGGATCAGCACAAGCTAAGGTTACCATAATGGCTAACATTCAATGACTGGCAAAGTGAACAGTAACACCTCCTGCACTGCAGTAGAGATGGAGCTCAAATGATACTAGTAGATATCTCAGACAAATCAACTAATTGTTTGGAACATAATAAAGCTGAAATTCTTAGTCAAAGCACTAAGGCAAAACTTTATAGCTGCATTACAAGCTTTACATGTAAATGAAGATAATATACTGGCTCAACAAGGCGACTGTCACTTAATTAGATGGAGGTTTAACGAACCCCTAATTCTGTATTTACTGATCTTACTGAAGAGCTAATTGTGGTCTTGTTAATGCTTTCCAATTTAACTAGCAATTTGCTGTGCATGCATTAACAATACTCTTGGTTTTTAGCTTTGTTCAAAAGGTGAATAGAAAAGCTTCTAGAATTTTTTACTGCGGAAACAGTTTTTGTTTCTACTTGAAAGACCTAACTAGCAGAAGGAAAAACAGAGATGCTGAGCTCAGGACAAAGCTCGGGAAGATGGATACAAAGGTAATAATATAGCCAAGGAGGTGATTCAATTTCTTATTTTTTCACACTAGCTTCTGATTCATCCTGAAGCAAAGAAGCAACACGCGGATCAGCCCCTGAGCAGTAACAGCAGTAAGGGGTGGGGATGAGATTTCCTGTTGTGCTTTAGTAGAGCAACACAAAAAAATGACTTAAAAGGGCAAGAGGTTTAAGCACCTTTATGTCGCCATAGACCTGAGTCAGGGCAGTGGGTGGCTCAGCTCCCCAGCTGACCGATCCTCAAAGGATTGACCACATTTATCTGAATTTGTTCACTTCTGTGTAACCAGAATCTCTTCCACTCCAAGTTTTCTAGCCTTTATAAAAAATCATTACTAGACTAACAGACATTATAAAGCAAAAGAATTGCTAACATATTAGTTTGTGATTCAGTGAATAGTTAAATTCAGAGTTCTTAAAACTGCATTCTTCCTTTGTACATGCCCAGCACACCTTTTCCTATACTCACTGAATAAGCAATTTGATATGTCATCAGGGAAATCTGTAACTGGCAATCAATCAGTGTGGTTAAAGAGAGGTGAGTGAACAAGGATATGAAATTCAGATACTATTATGAACTGCACTATTTTCAACTTTTTGAGTTTCATGGGTATTATACTAATGACTTTCACTTTAACAGCAGGTTTTTTTAACAGACATTTCATTGTTCACTTAGCACTGCTCATACTATAGGAGACAAAACAGCTCTGAAAAAACTGTGAAGGAAACTTCAAGAAAAAGCACTGAGTGTAAGTCTATGTGAAAAGAATTCAGCCAACACCAAACACTTAAAAAAAACCCCAACCCAACTAAACACTGCATTTTAGGAATAAGTTTTTACTCCTACATAACTACAGTAGCTGGTGAAAGTACCTGGCAGACTGATCCTACATTATCTTAATGTATTCCTAAATAAATACGTCATCAGAGCTTACAGGAATGTTTCCCATGTTACCACATTGCCCCTTAACTGCACCTTCAAATGTCAAATGACGCCTGTCTTATCAATCCCATAGTGCAATCTGCTTATCATTGACTAAATTTACTGCGGTCCTGGAAGATGCCTTAAGAGGAAGGACCTGAAACAATGTTTTGGTTAAAAGCATCAGTGGAAATGCAGTCAAAAAAGCAGAAAGAAATGAGAGATTTTGTGAGATTTTCAGTCTCAGCTTGCTTTTTTCATCTTTCAGTCTATTTTGCTGTCAGACAATTCTAACCTCTTCAATCGCGCCCGCTGAAATTCTGTGTCCAGCAACATTGATCACATCATCAGCTCGAGACAGGACGTATAAATAGCCATCTTCATCCATATAACCTGCATCCATAGTATCGTAATATCCCTAAAAACAACACAAAAATAAACTCAAAAACAGTAACAGGAACATCCATTTATTTCTCATGAATACAACAAACCCAGAGCTGCTTGTTTGAAATTCAATACATTTTTGGTGTTCAGAAGATTTAATTCTGTAATATTTTTCACCATTCTTATGTCATAATATACAATGCAGTTCCCTTTCCAGAAAGGTTTTGTAGTCTTTGTTACAGACAGAAGACAATACTTAAACCTGGATTTTTTCCAACTCTGTGCTTACTTAGATCATCATCATCATGCAAGCGCACACAAAATAAATAATCTGTCTGATCAAGTCACTCATTTACTTAAACTGAACCAAACCTTCCATTTTGGACATTCATATAAGACCAATATATATATTTCTATAAGGAAAGGAGGAAGCCAGTATTTGCATAGTTCATCTGACAAGAAAATGTAACTAATGCTTTTAAGGAGACTCCAATGTATTTAGGTACACAGTGGGCAAGTGTCTATTTTGGACTGATATTGTTAGAACGACTGCATGTCAACAGCAGTAGTATATTTGAAGTTATTTGAAGTTTGAGATTATAAGACTTCTATCTTTTATTTATAGATCAAATTATATAAAACAAGTTTTAGGTTCAGAAGCTTGAGGCTTACTACTTCGACTTCAGATCTTAAAAAAAATAATTAAAAAAAAAAAACAAACCAAACCCCCCCCAAAAAACAGTGTGCCAAAAAGCTTAAAGTATGGATGAAGAAAGCTTTATCTTGAAATGTTTTTGAGTAACACATACATCAAAGAAATCCCATTAAAACAAGATATGGTAATTATGTATGCTATCCAGTTTAAATTCAGTTCTGCAGGATTACCAAAAGTTTATATAATTGATTTCATAATTCTTACTGGGAATTTTTGGAAATATAACTTCTGAAATGTTTCATTATTTTCCCAAAGACCTGAGAATGCACCAGGAGGCAAAGGCAACCTTAAATTAAAAACAGCAAAGAAAAATATTAAGAAACACAGATATAACAAGTACAACTCATGCTCTCCACTCATACTTCATATTCAGATAAATATACAATCAGAAAACATTTCAGTTGAATAATATGGTGGTAACAGATCAAAAAGACCATTTAATTCTGTGATCGCATTTATATAGCTCTGAACTGCATACAGTCCATACCTTTTGTATAACAAAGCATCTCTGTCATTCAAAATAGTGTTTTGTCTAATAAACCTATATTCTGTAATATAAATATGTTATCAGCATTCAGCTTTTAACATTTCCAAGGATTAAGCATCTGTCAGAAATGTGTGTATATATGCTATGATAGTCATCTTCATGATTATAGGTACCTCTCTCTTTAAAACACATACACACTCACATATTCATAGACATAGGAACTGAATTAACAGACACACAGATTTTCAGTTTCTCTGCAACGATATAACTCAAATGACTTCAGTCATGACAATCTGAATAAAAATGCTTTTCTTTCTTATTTAAGCTATGCTTAATTATTGGAGGAGTTATTTGAAAGTATATTGATAAATCACTTCTAGAACTTTCTAACATAACTGCACTTTTTTAAGAAGCAAAGCTGTAAAATTATGGATTGCTTTATTATTCAGCCTAGAAAAGAGAAGGCTCTGGGGAGACCTTAGAGTAGCATTCCAGTACTTGAAGGAGGCCTACAGGAAAGCTGGGAAGCGACTGTTTACAAAGGCATGTAGCAATAGGATGAGGTGCAATGATTTTAAACTACAGAAGGGTAGATTTAGATTGGACGTTAGGAAGAAGTTCTTTATTATGAGGGTGGTGGAACACTGGAACAGGTTTCCCAGGGAGGTGGTTGAGGCCCCATCCCTGGACACATTCAAGGTCAGGCCTGACGGGGCTCTGAGCAACCTATCTAGTTAAACATATCCCTGCTCACTGCAGGGGGGTGGACTTGATGACCTTTAAAGGTCCCTTCCAACCCAGTGCATTCTATGATTCTGTGTAGCTGAGTTTTTAATGCAGACTATCCACCCAATTCTTCAGTCAAGGTTATTGGCATGATAAAATATCTGGGATATGTGTCTGCCAGAAGAAGAGATGCTAGAGAAGTCTCAGCTAACAAAGAAGTGGTTATTTCTTCCCTCAAACATCTGACAGGGTTAGGCAGTTCAAGTAAGCTGTGTTTAAGAGATACATATTCAAGAATATCTATATGAGTTTTATGAACCTTAACCCTAGTACAAAAAAAGACCATGCAAGCAAGCAAATATATACAGATAAAATCATAAATGCCTCACATAGATATTCCTACCAACAAATGTTTAGTCAGAGGTATTTTATTTTCTACTCTGAAAGTGTCCCTGTGACACCAGCAGGCAACATGTCCATCAGTGAAACACCTCTCTCTAGTGTAACAACACTGGTGTCATTACAAGTCTCCTACGATGTTCAGGTCACAAGAACAGACACTACCAGCTCAGTGATATGTACATTTCTAACACTGCATTTACAAAAAGAATAGTTATATACATACACACTGTAAAAAAAAATCTAAATATGGTATAAATAGTACAAGCTACATTGAAAAGGCTGTATCACCAAGTAATGACCCATGATGTTTTACAATCCCAGTTTATTTATACTACTATAAATATTACTGCTTTATCTGAGAGTTCTGTCTCAACACATCCTATAAATCACATTCCCTGAAAGTACGGTTAAGGTAAGGCCAGTAATGACAAGAAACCTCCCAGACAGTCACCCAGGCTTCAGGAGGACAACTTGGTTCCTGACTAAAGGGAATTCACTCATCTTTTTTAAGCCCTTCAAGCTTAGTAAGCATCCTTACGATACAAAAGATGACATATACAGCATTTGCCTTGAAAAAAACAGATTAAAAAACCCAGTATATTGATCCCAGTGTATGAGTTTAAAAGAAGTATCTCTTGTTTAGATTCAAGAAAAAACACTAGAGAATGGTAGTTACTATGGTCGTTGCCTCGTTGCTAATAGCATAGCAATTCATAACAACCTCAGACATTGCAAATTTTTCACTTTTAATGTATTTAACAGTCTGGAACATCCCTGTGATGGGAGAGGAAAGCACAATCTGTATTGACAAAGTCCTCAATAATTTCTCCACAACTATATTCAGTACTTTGATGTTAGTCATTAAACAGAAAAAAACCCAATTTCATTGCTGAAAACAGAAAAGTCTTTTCCTTTCTGTAACTGTAGTAGTTTAGAAATCTAAACACAGAAGTATGTAACATATCGCCAAAAATACAATCCCTGCACCCACCATTTGTTTTTGTTGAGATGGTTTTGGATTTTTTGTTGTGTGCTTCTGTTATTTTTTTGTGGGATTTCCTGTTGTGCTGCTTTGTTGTATGTTTTGTGTTTTGTTTTCTTGTTTGGGTGCTTTTTGTTTGTTGGGGTTTTTTTGGGGGGGTGAGATGTTTTCATTATGGTTGGGTTTTTTAAAGGAAAATTGCATTGATAAATACAGTGCATTATTTCTTGAGTCAATGGAAACCAGACTGCTAAACTACTGGCTACTGCATGTATCTATAGTGCAAATCAGCACAAACTGAAATATGCTTCCACAGCATTCTGTAAAAGATTATTTGCAGTTAGGATTCCATTCCATCTTAGAAGCAAAAAGTGAATGCTGTCTTCCTTGTGTCCATCTTTGAGGCAAAATAATTCCAGAGCAATGGACATATATCATTCTTCTGTGATAGCAACATTCTTAGCATTGTGACTGACTACAACTTCTAGGTGCTGTGCAAACACAAATTACTAAAATTAGTAAAGGTCGAATTCTGCTTGCCAGAACATAATTACATGTATTGGAATTTTGCCAGGACATCAGAATGAAAATGCTCAGAGACAAAAATACCTCCGTTCCTCTGGTGTCAGTGGCAATGCTGCCATGAATTCCAAAGGGAGCAGAACTGGATCATAATTATGTGCAGGGAGCCAGCAGAGAGAAAATGAGACAGTCAGAAAATAATAGCAATCTTAAAGCAATTATCTCTTCCTTTCCTCAACACCTTTTGAGATGTTTGGTTTGGGTCTGTTCTCCCTAGGAAACACGCACCTACAAAAGTTCTATATTTTAAAAAATGTTGCCTCTTTGTCAAAACACTTATTTGATACTCAAGGCCTTTTGGGGTTACTTTTGGACCAAAAAATGCTAGATAAGTGTAAGGAAGCATGATTGCCCCAGAGATGGTTCTGCTTTCCTTTCACAAACAACAGGACCACAAAAGATAGGAGGAGGCAGGTTCCTTCATCGTCATTTCCACAACAAAGACTTTTCTTTGCTTCTTTTCTTTGCACATTTACTGTACTTCTCCATTTTTTAACTTCCTCCTCTCTCATCCTGCATGCCAAGTCACAAACCAGGCACTGTTGAGCCTTTGCACCTGCTTTCAGTTCAAAGATAAGCCTTCCTTACACATTCTTGCTTTGATTTTTCATAGGGTCATAACTCTGGTAGCATCTTCTATCTCATCATTGCTTCTTCGTTCTGGAGAGGACAGTCATGAGTTTCAACAAATAACAACTCAAGATAAGCTTGATAGCTTTTTCTAAAAGATGAATGAGTTATCAGCTATACCAGATCAGACAACTACAGTCAACTCATCCCATTTAACTAGCAAACAGGCACAGTTTGAAAACCAAGTGGAGGTTCAAGTCATAAACCTACACTGAGCTAAAACTTGAAAAACGATTGGATTTCAAACCTCAAAAAAGATGCAGCAGTCTGAATTTTGAGATCATTTATGCCAATTTTTCACCAGTACAGCAACAGCAGTACAAATGATGCTATTCTCCATTTACTCGAGTGAAATTAAGTTAACAATTATAAAGCTACAGGAATACAGATCCAGGCCCATTTCTCATTTCAAAGTTGAGTACACTTAAAACAAGATCAGAAAAACTAGGTAAACTGTAAATTAATGATGTAAAATATATGGGTTTATTTTGAAAAGACCCACTCTGGTTCCATTTTACAAAGATAAGAAGCTAATTGCGTTATAAACTGGGGAAACTAAGATTAGGTGAGCTTGGCCTCATCACAAAAAACTCTGAAGTACTTTCATACTGACTGATTTCTGCTAGAGAATTTTAAAAGATAATCCTTATCTGGTTTTTAAGCATTGTTTCACAGTTCAGTTATTTTTCATACAATGGTGGCTAACCTTACACAGAACAGCCCACTTTTAGCTTAGCCCATGAAAATCTGACTCCATGTATTATATCCTTTCAAGATTCCACTCATCAAAATGGTGTAATTCCTTCTTGATGGAACAATGCAATTACAGGTGCAGCACCCATAATATAATTTACACAGAAAAGCAGATTTCTCAAAGTACACATGAAAGTCAAAAACTATTAGAGACACTACCTTGCCAAGTCTCAGAAAATACATCCTTTTTTTTTACGGTAGACAATGGTACTCACAGGTTGTTCATCACAGCCAGTCAAAGGAAGTGTAAACCATTGTTAAAGGAGTTTGAGCTTGAGAATGCAGCTAAATCATCTTGACTGGCAGCTATATTATTATTCAGCATTTATGTAGTGCTGTGTGCAAACATCACACTTAAAATTTTTGATTACAAGTTCAAAAGCCATCTGGAATCTAGAAGCTTTTTCAGACATAAGGAACAGCAGTACTGGAAAAAGGGTGGAGAAGGGGCGAGAGAAGACAGAGCAGGTTAAAAGTAAAGGCAGTTAAAATGCTACTTACAGGTATCAGACAGAAAACCATTAGAAAACCCATCTTTGGCCAAACTGCTCACACTTTTGAAGTCCTACTCATTGTTTCAATGGCAAAGAGAAAACACAAAGTTGATTATAAAAAAAACCCCAAAGACATGTGGGAGGCTGGCAGGTAGATCAAGATCATCTAATTTGACCTCCATTATAACACAGTTTAAAGGATACAATCTACTAAATTATCTCTCAATCCTGTAACTTTTAGTGAAATGAGAGTATCTTTAAAATAGATACCAGCTTTGATGTAGAGATGTCAAAGAAAACCACCATATTCCCCAGAATTTGTTCCAGTGTTTTAACACTTTCACTGTTAAAATGATGTGTTTTACTTCCCATCTGAATATATCAAGCTTCAGTTTCCAGTGTCTTTATGCTAAAGACATCTCTCAGAGATGTCTGTCCTGTGGCTATTTCCTCACCTCAATAAACTCATCACTTAACTGCTCTTAGTTATCTACATACAACAAGTTAAACTGTAAATTTCTTTAAAGCTAAGTTTTCTAGCACTCAAGTCACTCTCATCCCTATCTTTGCCAAAACCCAGCCTGTTTCTCAATATTCTTCTGAAATACAGATACAAGAACTGAACATAATGCATTAATGGTTTTACTCACATCATATCCACAGACAGTATTAGCTCCTTTTCATTTTCCCTACTGAATCACAAGGAATCATACTGCTTGCTTAGCTTCACCAGCAGCTACATTTCATTCAAAGATATTGTGTATTCACAGGTTTATCGACCATAACATAAAAAGCTCCTTGGAAAGTCACTGCTTTCTAGGGTACAGTCCTTCATCTTACAAATCTAGGAAATTTTCACTGTTCCTAGCTGTATGACCTTTACTTACCAGAATGTATTGCAAGCAGCCTATGTAAGATGACACACTTGCTTTAAACAATTCTACAAGCAATGCTTTTCTCCCTCTGGCAATCTTCCTTGAGGTCAAGCCAGTCTGCAACATGCTCTCTGTTGAGTTGCCTTTAATTTTCTGCTACCTTATGTAATATTTTATTTTTTTAT
>JANIJG010020488.1:0-47907 GCA_024611175.1 Megaceryle torquata
TTGTATTCTGGAATGGATTTTTTACCACGTGTTTACCAAAACTGTAACAACAGCTGCTGCTGAGATGTTTGCAGCCTGTATTCAAAAGGGCCACCAGCAGCTGCAGACATTGAACAGCCAGGACCCAAGTATCATATACCTGCCAACAGCTAAGAAGAACTTAACCTGGCTCCTGGCAGAAAGCCTCTCTATGCAAACTGCACTGGTAGACTTTAGTGGCCAGCTGTCAGTGCACCTGCCAATGCACCCTCTGCTAAGCACTGCTGTAGAGTTGCCTTTACAACTCAGAGTCTTCCTATCACCCACACCTGTTCCCCAGGGGCTGATGGTTTTCACAGATGGGTCTGGAGCCATGCACAAGGCAGTCATAATATGGCAAGAGCCCTCAGGGGAATGGAACTTGGACATTCAGATTGTGGAAGGCTCCACTCAGGTTGTGGACCTTGGCACAGTGGCATGGGCATTCCAGATCTTTGACTCTGTTGGCCTCAATGTTGTCATGGACTCCCATTATGTAGTGGGAGTGACCCAGCCTATCGAAGGTGCCTTTTTGCGGGAAATTAACAACCCTCTTTTATTCGCACAACTGAAGCGACTATGGCATTATGTTACTCATTGCAAACAACCCTATTATGTCATGCACGTGCGATCGCATACGACCTTGCCTGGCCCGCTCACAGAGGGGAATCAGATTGCCGACACACATACTGCCGCCCTGGCAATGGCATAACTATTTCAACAGAACAGATTTTCGCATTAATTTTTTCACTAAAACAGCAGAGCCCTACAACATCAGTTTCAGATCACTGAGGAGCAAGTGTGCAGCAGCATTCGCGCATGCCGGTATTGTCAAACCTTGTCACCCCTTCCACCTCAACTTGGTGTCAAACCCAGAGGAACGGCACCCAAAAACCTTGCAGCAAGGTTTGTACTACCTGTGTGCTGTAGCACATACAGGACAGGGACATTTTCCAGAGTAATTGCCAAGCATTCATGGCTACTGCTGTCTTACAGTATACCCAGCTGTTAGCTCTGTACACTGGGGCAATTTGTTCATACTACATTGCAGCACATGCAGGGTAACCATCCAGAACCATGCTTTGGGGTATTGGCCCCAAATAGTTCTTTTTCTCTCCACCTCTGACCCCCAGACAGCCTTGGTATCTATATCATACCTGGGACTAGAGTAGTCCTAAAAGTCCTCTATGTGCCTCACAATAAGACCAGGTTGCAGGAATGTCTCTGTATTTTGCCCTTGTCTTTTTGTTAATCCTACTAGGGACAATTTCCTCTGTTTAGACTTTAGATAACATCACATAAGTGACATTTTTGGCCTCTGTTCAGCACTATACATCCCTTATATACATAAACAAACTTTGTTTATCCCAGTGGTTCTTTGAGGGATCACCAGAACCTTTGTCTGTCCTCAGAGAGGGAAAGAGATGCAGGAACCCCCCATGTTCCAGTGTTTCCTGCCTAGATTGCCTGCAACATTGCCCTGGTAACTGTGTTACAGTGATGTAGGATGCTACTCCAACAGTGTAAGTACTGATCTCAGTTGGCTATTGGTGTAAAATTGTTTTGTGGGTCCTGGTCAGGAGGATCTCAGACAAGTGGAGGACATATGGTGTGGTGCAAAGCAGGGAAGGATTGGTAGTTGTCTAACTAATGTAGAGTACAAAGGGGTCTATACAGACTTTGTTCTGTGCAAATTCAATCCACAGTGAACTTAACTTTCAGTGTGGGTTAAAGACTGACTGGTATATACATATGAAGAATTTAGTTGACTGAACACAAGGCATGCTGTTTGGAAAAAAAAGAAAGTTAACTCAAATCTAATCCTGGTTTAATTAAGCTTAAAGAAAAGTGTAAGAGACCAACTGATACACTTAAACTTTGAACACATAAATTTGACAAAATTGATAGAGGGACATAATACTATTTGAAAGCCATCTGAGTCTGAAAAGCTTTCAGGCCTATACCACCTTCTTCAGACCCTATAACTGTTACAGGCATGTGCCTTCTGTAACTCAAACACAAATCACAAATATATATATTACTGTAGTCATATACAGATCTCAGTAGCATTCATCTTTCCTTTACCTTTCCCTTATTTCCATATGTTTCTGATTTCTTTCTTGAACAAATTTGTTGAAGTAAATTAGTAGAATCAGTCTGACATGTTTTACTCTATTTGTTAAATTTCTAGATACCTTAATGTCTCTATATTGTCAAACTTGATTAACTGCAGTTGTAGCATAAAATGGCCACTACATTATATATTCATGGCATTGATCATTACATACTTGGGTTGATTCCTTAAAAATGTATCATAATATACTCAATACATTAGATATTAGTAATCTACATAATTTAGTAATTTCTTAAATGGACTTGTTCTCAGGGGCATATGATATTGTACCACTGTCATATGGGACAGTTTAAGAGAAAATCATATATGAAGATATGTTTCCATGTAACACAGATATAATTTTCACTCTATTTTCTTTTGTGTTTGTGCCTTGTAAATACCAGCTAGACATGTTTGTGGTATTTAGACAGATCTCTGAGCAACCTGCTCTAGTTGAGGATGTCCCTGCTCTCAGCAGGGGGGGTTGGACTAGATGACCTCTAGAGGTCCCTTCCAACCCAGACATTTCTATGTTTCTATGTTTCTATTTAGTTGCCTATTGATGGGATTTGATTGATGTCTAGAAATCTGATGCACTAACATACTACTAAGTGTAGTCTGACACAGTATGTCAAGTGTCAAACTTGGATTCAAATCCTTGTGGCACCTGAGTCTGTAAATTTGTTAGCTGATCGGTGGTGAGCCAGTCTCAAACTCTCCTTGGACACACTCCATTATGCACAAATATTCATCACAGCAGGATTTTCAGCCTCCACCTCTCACACCCAAAGCCTCATTCTCGCTAGTAAAAGAATGTTTACATATTTCCACATAACAAAAATTTTCCATCAGGAGAGACCCATCAATAAACTCATTAATCTATATAGGCGGTAGATACATTTGAATCTTCCACATGTTGCATGGATGCCCTAACCCTTGGGCTACTGATTATTTGTGGAGGGAGGGTGTTCTGCCTTTTCCCCCTCAGGTATAAGAGAGTGCCTCTCTCTGGAAAAATTGTAACATCGATACTATGGACATGACTTTTCATTGCAGTCTGTATCTGTTTCCCTGCTCAGCTTTAAAGCAACAGGGCACACCATTGTCACTATTCATAGTAACAGCAAAAGCATGTCTGATCCCAGCTTGAGAACACCACTAGGCCCTTGCATACACATTTTAAATGTTTATTAAAATCCCCCTGTGATCCAATTGACTTTATGTGTTAGGTAGGATTTTCCAAAAAGTTTGAGAATGAAGTTGCAAACATCACAAAAGAAACCAATAACAAATACAGGGTTAAAAATACCTCACATCTCCAAATCCAAGTTTGAAGTTCAGTCTCTGACTTATTTCCCCTTGGCATACAACACAGCTACATTTTGACAATGAGTTTTAGCTTTACTGATGCATGCAGGAAACTTGTAGGCAACTAATAGGTCAGCACAGGTACCTGATAGGAAGAACTAAAAATTACTGATTTGATTTGCAACAACTCTTGGGCCTTGCCTGCCCTGTTTTGAACCATCATTAGCACTATTTTCCCCCCATCTGATTCCAAATTAATACTGAAAACAAAGCATCAGACAGAAAAATACTCTTGACAGCCTCCTCAGTTTTCCACTACAACTGACAACCCTGACCAGCGCAGATTTCATAGAATCATAGAATGGTTTGGCTTG
Organism: Megaceryle torquata; assembly: GCA_024611175.1. Classification (NCBI taxonomy): domain Eukaryota; kingdom Metazoa; phylum Chordata; class Aves; order Coraciiformes; family Cerylidae; genus Megaceryle; species Megaceryle torquata. The sequence goes on from JANIJG010020488.1 coordinate 3,814, forward strand.
GAATGAACCTTTAAAGGTCATCTAGTCCAAGCCCCCTGCAGGGAGCAGGGACATCTTTGTAGAAGAGTTTTTGTCTAGCAATGGACATGTGAGCAATCCAGCCTTCATAAGCAAACAGGACTTGTTGCAAGTATGCGGCCTCAAGGTCAGCCACGACTGAAAACAACTCCTGGGATGCGAAGGAGGGATTGCAAGTTGGAGATAAGGGAAGATACTGCTGTGTGAACTGTAAGGGAAGAGACTACTGCGTGCCCGCTACGTGGACAGCCACAAATCACCAATCATGTATAATCAAGGGTGCATGGCTTTTAAGTAGTGACCAGTCATGTAGGGGATAATAGCGCATGTTAGGGATAATGAGATATATAAGCAACTGTGTAACCCCTAATAAACGGCATTCGCTTGATCACATTGGTCTGTGTGTGATTGTCCATTATGGTCTTCTGCAGAGCACCTCCTGTACTTCAGTGTGTGCCCACTGCCTCCTGTCCTGTCACTGGGCACTGCTGAAAAAAGCCTGGCTCCATCTTCTTTGCACCCTCCCTTCAAGTAATTTAAAACTGTATTTATTTTTCATCCTACAGAAGAGTCGATCTTAACTCAGTGAATGCAGATGGTAATTTAAGCATCATTATGCTGCATCCTGAGGAGAACAGACTACTAAATGAGATCAAGAACAAGTTCTGGTGACTCATTTAGCCCCCACTCATTTCCCAAATGTGTGTTTTTTAAGGCCTCACATCTTAACTCACAGAAGAGAAATAAGTTAAAATGTCGGTTCTATTAAACTTGAAAGAACTTCTCTTGCAAGAAATCTGTTTAATTAATATGAATAGAAAAGAAGCAGGGACATGGTTTTTGAAATAAATTACTCATAAATTAGAAGTACAGTGTAACTGGAAAGTAAACACAGGGTGAGCAAAATTCTATCTCCATTACACATTGTAGCCCAATTAACTTCATCAGTATTGTCCATGTATAACGAAAAAAAATGTCTGGCAAGTATTTTGAAGCTTTATTTTCTCCCACCCAGAAACTTCTGCTAGAAAGGAAGAGATAGAATTAATTGTACAACTGACTAGGATGCCTGTGTTCTATTCATTGACCATCTACAAACTGTTCGCAAGTGGGTTTCACTTATATTTTATTCTGAGTAACTCAGTGACACTGAACACAAAACATTTATTTACTTGAATTTTTATGAAAATTAAGTCTCAAGCAGTGATAGACCACTAAGTGATGGTAAAAAATGATGATAAAAAAAGTGAAGAACATTTACTGCATTTTACTGTGTATGCATAAATTAGTATGTCTCTTGTACAACTGGTGGTAAAAGTGAAACATTTTTCTTCACTTGGAACTGTGATAAGAAGCTGTCTATCTAGGTCACCTGAAAAGAATCATTATTAGCTATTTAAGTCCCTGTGTGGTCATTCTATCTTAGAAAAAATATTTTTCCTTTGAATAGTTAGTCAGAAGATGCAATATATATTTCAAAATAATGTGTGTCTAAAGACAGCTACTGTAATTTATTGTGCAATAGCTATTCAGATAATTTCCAAACATAGACAAGCTATTACATGTTCTGCCCTTCAAGGGGACAAAGACACATCTCACTTCTTGCCCAAACCTTCCTGAGTCACTCCCAAGAGGAAAGCTGATTAATCTCCTAACTGGAGAACCCTCATAGCAAAAGATGGAATAATTGCCATGGATCTCCCTGCACCCTTTGGTTTCAGAGATCTTGTAATCTGCTACTTTCACAGTGATAGAAAGCAAAGCAAAGGGAAAATGATACTTTGAGAAGGCGAATATTTACTCAATTTTAAGAAAATGGTGCCAGCTATGTTGTATCGGCCAGTTATTTCCTACCAGTTCTGATCTTTCTTTTTTTTTCTTTAATTATTTTTAATTTATAGTCAGTGTTGGGTTGAATCTCCAAGGCAGATGTTTATTTTGAATATTTATGTAACTTACACCTTTTGAGGGAGGAGAGGAAGAGACTTGCCTCACAAACCTTGCAGGGAGTTACTTTTCAACCTGTCACTTTCTTTCCTTCCTGGGAACTGCTCAATTGTTGCTGTACCTGAGAAGGATTTGTCAACCAGAAGAGTTTCTTGTAAAGCCAATTGTCTCAACTCTCTGAAGTACGCCGTTATCTGTGGGCAGTGCTTCACAGGGAAAGAGCTTGCTTACTGCATTTTAACAGCAGATTTTTTCACATATTCCGCACTGCTCAGTGCTTTGCCAGCTCAGAAGACAGTATGCATTCCCTTAACTCTGATCATGCAATGACACTTCACCAGATTTGGGAACAACAATGAGTTGTTGCCCAGCACTCATTATTTAGTTGGCCAGGTGATACATCAAAAGGATTTCAGCACAGGAGAGACACCAGCTGGGGTTTTGGCAAACAAACAGATTTTCCCAGCCTTAGCTCCTCCGCAAAGATTATAAGCACTCAGACCTGAAACGTAGGATAATTTGAGCCTACACTGCAGGAGAGATCATGCTACTTTCAATATTTATAAAGATACAGGTTATTAGTGTTGTTTTTCTATTATACAAGCAGAGCGTCTTCTTTTACTTGGTCAAGTGAACTGTGCAAATCTGTAACACATAGATACAGGGCTATGGTAAGCACTGAAACAAGTAACATTTGGTTTGAAACACAAGACTTCCTTGAGCTGAGTCTCAATTAATATATGTATAGAATTTAATGGAAATATTATTTTTAATATTTAAAGAGTTATGACTTCTGGACTATCTGATCCTATTACTATCATTTCATTGTGTGAGGTACTTAATTCATATAATGAAAAAGATTACTCTAGAAAGAACTTAAGACTAGAAATGCATTCATATAAAGGCAACTAAATAAAAATTATAAATTATTATGGATAAGTTTATACATCTTTCCCCAGCAGTTTTGTAAAATTTACAGGATTCAGGCACATCTTCATCATACAGGAAAATAAAACTTGAGAAGTTTTCCCAGCATTGTCTACAATTACATAACTAAGCCTCCTGGCTAGTGCAAAATGCACGTGAAACCTCTCACCATCAAAATGCTCTCCTCTTCTTTCTCATCTCTCTCATCTTACATAAGTCCCTTGCTATCTACCCTTACCTTCCTCTCTGTTCTCCATGTGTTCTTCATAATTTTCATCTTTTTCCCAACAACCCTCAATCTGTCATGTTCCATTCATGACACACACATATTCCTTCCTGCATAATTATAACATGACAATCATTTACGAGGTAGAGAAGAAAACCTACTAGCTAATGATTGCTCTGAAAGTGACAATGTCAACCTACAATATGTATCAGGTTTCTTCTAGGCTGCTGCCAGCAGTCTGGGAAGCCTAGCAGTGTTCTGTGTGCTCACATAGTGCCCTGAGCAATGGAGCGTGTCCTGTGATGTACTGAACAGAAGACAAGGGCTTCGGAGATCTAACTGCATCCTGTGCTTATTACTAGTATTTCTGTGGATCTCAAAATCTTTTAAAATCTGGGTTACCTAACTTTTTGAAGGGAGGCAATGTTCATCAATTACACAGAGATAGAGAGGAAAAGAGAAACAAGATGCAATCTATCCAAGCACTCTGAGACTACAGTCTTCCTGATTTTGCTCTACAATGAAATATCAATTTGGTACTGATTCCACATTCCCTTTTGGCTGCTGAGCAGGAGGAGCTCTGAAGAACCATGTGGTCCCAGAGTCACGACAGGCCTACTCAAGACAGGCCTATTCTCCATAGCTTTGTTAATGCTATTATACTGCTGTTGTGTTTTCAATGCTTTAATGCACGAGTTGTTTTACTAACAAACTAGAGTTTCCAAAATTCAGGCATCACTCTTGGTGGTGAATGTTAGCATCTCCTACTCTGTCAGAAGGGTTTTTGTCCACTGAGTGTTTCACTTCACTTCATACTTCCTCTCACCACTTTGGACATGCAGCTGAAATGCTAACATATTCATGAGGCTGGACTAACATCTGCTATCCTCAAAGGAAATGTCCTGTCGACCAAGAATGCCACAACAGTGGGTGAGAGAAGCCTGTCCTTACTTCACTAAAGCCTTCAGAATGTTTTTTTTTCATAGGTAGAGTTAGTTTTCATGCAAATTAAGTGGAATGTGCAATATTATTCATATTAAATCTGAGTAAGTGACCAGGCACTTATAAACAGTTCTACAAGTGCTGCAAAGGCCTCTATCTTTTCAGTCTAACTGATCCAGTGCACTAGAAGCCCTTCAGCAAAACGTCTCATTGATACTGTTCTTCATCCTCCCTCTAAATATCCTCCTGGCAATGATTTGGGGGTTTCTTTGCTATTCAACTCTTTATTCATTTTTGTGTCTCTTCCAGATTCCTTTTCTATGCCAGACTTGCTTAGGTTCTCACTACTAAGAAGGCAGTTTCTCAGTAACTGTACTTTCATCAGCTGATTTCTAGCCTCACTCTAGGTTTTGAATAATTGTTCATAGCAGGCCTCTCTGTTGTGAAATCACACACATTAAATTTTGCTCTGTTCACAGTGAGAAAGTTACCCTTCCTAACAGCTGTGGTACAAATTTGACAGCTTAGAGGACAGAACTTGCTTAAAAAGCCTTCTACTAATAACTGCATTTTTAAAGCTGAGAAGTACACCCTTCTCATAAGCTAAGATCAAATTGTTCTGTTTCTAGCCAATGTTCACAGATGTAATGGCTCAGATAGAGCTTCTTTGAAAAGCCCTGAATTTATCCAGACTTTATGTGGCCTATGTATTGTTTAGTGGATGACTACTGTAGCACATTTTATAATGAACTGTGGGACAGAACTTAGTTCTTTTCAGAAAATGAAAAAAAAAAAAGTTTTTGATCTGACAGGAACATGATTTTTCAGAACTAGGCTTTAGACTGATGGTCTTGGCAACAGTTCAACAGAGGGGACAGTATAGCATTACTGTTTTAAAATTAATGTAATTTTTAATAAAATAGGAATTATGAGATATTTTCACAAAAATAACTCCATAGTGACCTCTTCATCTTTTGTTCTCCTTTCAGTACTTATGATTATGTTAAAATGAACTACCATTTGCAAGATAGGTGTCATTTTAATAACAGATTAAAATTTTGGTACAAAACAAAACAAGAAATTGGAAAGAACAGGAAAATATATAGAATCATGGAATTATTAAGGTTGGAAAAGACCTCTAAGATCATCAAGTCCAACCATCTACCCAACATCATCATAAGCAGTAAACCATGTCCTGAAGTGCCATGTCTACACAGTTTTTGAACACCTCCAGGGATAGGGACTCAACCATTCCAATGCCTCAACACTCTTTCAATATAGAAATTTTTCCCAGTATTCAACCTAAACCTACCCTGGTGCAACTTAAACCCATTTCCCCTCATCCTATCCCTAGTTACTTGGGAGAAGAGACCAATACCCACCCCACTACAGCCTCCTTTCAAGTAGTTATAGAGAGCAGTAAGGTCTCCCCTCAGCCTCCTCTTCCCCAAACAACCTCAGATCCTGCAGCTGCTCCTCATAAGAAACGTTCTCCAGATGCCTCACCAGTTTCATTGCCCGTCTCTGGATTTGCTCCAGCACCTCTCTGTCTTATACTGTGGTGCCCCAAACCAAACACAGTACACAAGCTGCAGTCCTACCAGTGCTGAGTACAAGGATATGATCACTTCCCTACTCCTGCTGGACAACCTATTTTTGCTACAGGCCAGGATGCCGTTGGCCTTCTTGGCCACCTAGGTACACTTCTGGCTCATGTTCAGCCGGCTGTCCACCAGCACCCCCAGGTCCTTTTCTGCCAGGCAGCTTTCCAGCCACTCTTCCCCAGGCCTGTAAGATTGCCTGGGGTTGTTGTGACTGAAGTGCAGGACCTGGAATTGAGTCTTCAGCAATTTTTTAAAATCATGTTGTCTTAATGAATTCGTTCTCCTGCCTAAGACTAGCGTCAGACAGCATGCACAATGGAAGGAAAAGAGGGGCTTCATGTCGCTGGGGCAGTTTGAGTCAGGATGTTTGGCTCCCAGTGCAGCTAAGATCAATGACAGGAGCTGTTCAGGCTTGGCACAGCCTCAGATACCCTGTGCCTGCTCAGTATTTCTAGCTGGCCAAGGAACAGCATGGTCACAGGGCTTGCATGAGGAAGCACCTTAATAAAAAGCAGATTCCCAGAGGAGCTGTTCTGTTCACACCATGCTGGAACAAAAGAGAGAAATGGAACGAGAGAAATCAGCCCCATTATATTCATATTTGACAGATAGATGCCACCTATGTGGGCCATCAGAGATTTAAACTTAAAATTAAGTCATCAAAGATATTGCTTTTGAGGGCATTAGTAAGAGTTTGTTACTAACATACATTCTGCTTTGGTTGTACAAGTAGAGAATGCTCTGAATTACAACACTGTGATTCACTGAGTATCAATCCCACTCTACACGATCACTCTTAAAAAAAAATCTATTTACTTTGCACTTCTCAGCATTAATTTGTTTGAAGAAAAGCCGTAAGCATGGATGGCTCAGAGAAATATGTAAGACTTTGCAGAGCCTGCATCAGGTATCTGTAACATTTTTTTGGTGAATGGCACATTAGTGCAGCTGTTCCTTGAGGAGATACTGAGTCTTACGTGTTATTGCAATGTATCTTCTGTACTTACATTCATGCAGTATGAGAGCTAGAAGACATCAGCTCAGAATAATAGTATTTCATTTTCTCTTTGTAAAACTGTACATGCCTCCACAAGATGAAAAGGATCTGGCCTTAATTTCCATGCACTTTATTGCTACTTTCCCTTCTGGCTGAAACCAAGTAGAGCTGTAAGTACAGAGCCTGAATCATTCTGTGATTCTCTATCAATTGAGAATATCCTGCAGTAACATTGGAGATAGATGAAACTACCCAAAATTACTTTTTCAGTAGTATGACTCCATCTTATACCCAGAAATAAGTGGTAGCAATAAGGCAGTTTCAAGAACACACATTCCTGTCTTAATTCCTTCAGCATTAAGTAACATGCAGTTAAAAACTTCTTAATTGTTTCTACCATTTAGAGAGCTGATATGTCATGAAAATGCTTTTGTGTCTCATCTAAGATTAAACAATTAATTCTGGTAATTGTGGTACACTGCATTAATCACAGATATTTTTTTTTTGTTTTGTTTTTCAGACAATCTTTTTGATGAGATGCTGAATTAGGATTCTCATTTTCAGCTTTTCTCTTCTCTCTTTACCTTCATGCCTATAGCACTACCACTCCAACTACCATCTTGTCATATTGGGACAGTAAGAATCTGAGTAAGATACTGCTATAACAAATTCAGTTGCTGAAGAAATATGTTTCTGATTGCTCAGTAGTTATTACTCTCTAGTCACTACTGAGTGAATGCTAGATTCATCATGTGCCATTTCTTGCAACTGAGATGTATGTCCAAGCTTCTGATCACTAAGGGCTACTCACTTCACATGAATATTTTCTATTAGTATTTCAAATCATTATAATTTGTGAATGTTATTACTGCTTCTGCTGGTTTATCTGTTCTTCCTTTTATAAAAACAGTGGTGTGATATTTCCTTCTTGGATCCTCCTGCATTAACTTTGACTTTCTTTTGGCATCTTTTTCATGAAATCCCTATATTAAGTGTAATGGTATTACTTCTCAGTATTGAGAGCAAACCTGCCTTTGAATATCTCATTTATGTATGTACAATACACAGTGCTGCAGACTGAATGAGCATGTAGAAGGGATCACCTCTTTTTCTATCCAAGCATATTCTTAAAATCTCTTTCCCTCTGGCAATCTGCTCAGTGTACTTCTTCATCTAAATACTTTCTTAGCTTCAGATTTTGTAATTCTACTTTGTAACTGTGCATATGACACTGATACTGTCTGAGGAGCTAAGTTATGAAAACTTAATCTCTGAATTGCAAAAATATGCATATGGAAAATGACACCTTCTCATGAAAGGCAGTAAACAAATGAGCCTACAATACCTCATCATTTTGTAACATTCCCACATGCCTGTAAAGGCATTAACACTTGCAATCTTTGTGTGCATTATTAGTTTTTCTTTAATTGCTTCAATTTTGAGACAATGTTTTAATAAAAGACCCCAAAAGTGTTATTTCTAAAAGAGGAGGAAAACAGAAATTGCAACCTAAGGAATATTCCCTCTTTTTGTCTATGGAGAGGAGTATGTACTGCTGTTCATTTCCGTTTTCTGGTATTGCGATTTTACATTAAAAACATCCTCAAAAGCTTGAAACTCAAAACACTACCCCAACCTCACAGGATCTTAAGTGCTCCTGTAATGGATTCCTGAACAGGTGGTGAACAGACTAATCAGAGGTATGCAATCTATTATTGTGCTGGCTTTGGCTGGCATAGAGTTAATTTTCTTCATAGTAGCTTGTATGTTTTGAATTTGTGCTGGAAACAATGTTGATAATTCGGGAATGTTTTAGTTACTGCTGAGCAGCACTTACACAGAGTCAAGGCTTTTTCAGCTTCTCACTCCCCTCCAGCAGTGAGTAGACTGGTGGGGCACAAGAAGCTGTGAGGGGACACAGTCGGGACAGCTGACATCAAGTGACCAAAGGGGTGCCCCAGACTGAATGACATTACTGCTACATGTGATGAGCCCTGCTTTCCTGGGGATGGCTGACCACCTGCCTGCTGATGGGAGCGAATGAATTCCTTATTTTACTTTGCTTCCATGCATCCCACCATGGGGGAGTGAATAAGCAGCTGGAGTGACTGGGCTGGGGTTAACCTACGACAATTACTGACTGCCATAATTCCAACAGCATAGCTCTAAAATCACACCTTGTTTCATGTAAACTTTATTGCATCGAAGGTTCTAATTGTTACCAAGTGACTTCCTTGCAAATGGAAAGAAAATGCTCTTAATATATTCTACTTTACATAGAAGAATGCCTAAAAAAAGGCCAACAAACAGTATTTTCCTCAAGGCCTTTTAATCTGTAAGATGTCAACTAGCAAAGTAAATACATTGAGAATATAGTAGTTTGGTAATCAAGCAGATAAAAAATTAATATAAAAAGCTAGTAGTTACCTGGTTCGGTGCTTTTTCATGCTACTAAATACAACAACTCTGTCTGAAGCAGATGATGAAGTTCTTCTCTAGCAGAGCTCTCAATACCACAAAATTATCTTCATTTTGCTATGTAGTATTGTATAGATTACTGCATACATTTTAAAACTCCTCTTACACTGGTCCAAATGGCGTATTTCTGATAGATCTCTGATCTCTTATCAACTACTGATACCCATCCCTAAAAAAGTAAGGCAAAGGTGGCTATCTCTTCTGAGTCTATATTATCCTTCTTACTAGCTGACTCCTTTCCTTGTGGGTATTTAAGCCAAGAGCAGAATCCTATTAGTGAAGTTATTCTGGAAAAAGAGATTCTTATTCATAAAGGACAGTCAAACTCTATCCCTCCAATTCTTATATCAGCTTGTAGGATATTTTCCTGCAGAAATTCCTGCAGGACTGAAGGAAGGGCAAGAAATAGGCCACATTAGCTGTGTGTGTCCTAGTTACGCACAAGGACTGAAGCCACAGAGTTTGACTCTCATCTATAAAAGTTAAAAGGGATATAGGACTTAGTAAAATGGGCACTCAGAAGAGATGAGCATTTCCATGAATAACAGGAAATCAAATTTTCCCTTGAAAATCATAGTAAAAGTGATTTAATTTTGTTTGAAAATGAATCAGAAGTTAATGTTTCCAATGTATATCGCATTACTTATATATTGTTGGGGTTTTTTTTACATTGTTGTCATTGATATATGCATATGTCAGTATTCTAACTTTAATGTCAAAGGAGACAAAGGGATTGATACTTTCTTCATGTAATGTGGCTGAATACATATATTCTTCTGAATTGATGATTCCCTTGGTTAAACCTTTCTACCTAACAATCCTGTCCCAATAAATCTGATGGACAGTGCACTAAAACCAATTCAAGTATTTCTGTAGATAGACCTATCTCATCCTTTACCCATTATCTTGTTATTTACTATTCAATTTTGAAAAAAAAAATAAATTACTTCTGCTATGAATTGCAGTTACTGACTCTGTATTTCTGTCTTTACTTTCTGATTTTTTATGCTGATCCCCTAAGTCTTTTAAGAGCTATCTTATTTTTCACCATAAATACAGCCCATGAAGCACAATATTTAGCCACTTCTACAAAAGGCAGTTTATAGAGAAAATACAACAGTCTCATTCTTTCTTCCTTATAATCACTGAGAAGCACACATGGAAAAGACTTATATTTATGATATTTACAAACTTGTTCATGAGCTTTAAATCAATATTTGAAAATTAAATACAAAAGAAAAACCAAGTGCTGCATTTGTTTGTGTTTGTTTTTGTTTGTTTGTCTTTTACTTTTTTTTGTTTTATTTTCTAATTAGTAGTCAAAAGTTTTGCATCATGTGTCAATATAACCTTTTCTGTCCACATTTAGGATAATATGCCTGCAGAGGTGGTGACAGTTACTTAGAATAACACTACAAGATAGAGCATTTAAAATAAGAGCAACAAAACTGTGATGAGTTGCTACTCATCTGTTCTCACTCATCAGACTAAATGCATTTGGGATCTACTACAGTGGTCCTCACACCAGTTCACCTTCTCCCCACAAGGACAGTCTATATCAGAGAAGCATAAGAAGCCCTGTGAAATTATATTCAGTCTTGTATCTCTGAAAATCAGATTTACTTTCTCTCTAATTTCTAAACACAAAGTTTATCCTTTCTCAGATTAAAATTAATCATATGATACTGCCTGAGCAGGACCAGGGCCCTGTCATACAGAGAAATTTTGCACAGGTAGACAAGGGTCCATTTAACCCTCATAGATAGTGAGTGTAGAGAAAACTTTGGCTGATCTTTTTCACTTTCCTGACTTCCCTCATGTCTTTTGTTACTCGTTTGAATCCCTTCATATTTAATCAAGGTTTATTTTTGCATTAAGTAGAGATACAGCGCAGTCCATATCTTCCTTGCTATCATTTGTTTACTGGATGGGTGGCAATATCAAACCAGATATTAGTTTATGTTATATGATTATTAGATTATATGATCAACTTACTGAAGAGATGTTAATGCTGCCAGTAGCACTGACATTGATTTGGATTTCTTCTGGTGTGTGAATTTAGGTTTATTCTGAAGAATGCTTGAAAACTGTATAGCTACAATTTTGAATTGTAACTTTGAATGCCTAAGAATTGTACAGTTATACAAGCAGTATGATTTACTAACAAATGTGCAATTAACCTGAAAGCTCATTATCACAAGGAAGATGTATGTAGATCATTCCTTTTCTTATATTCAGAAAAGACAAAGGAAAGATAAAATAATTGGGATAGTCAGTTGTTACCAATTTTTGATTATTCTGCTGTTCCGTTCCATTGTTTGTCCCTGTGAGCTATGAAATACTGACCCTACCTAACGTCTTGCCACAATGAAATGCCCCGAAAATGAAATCAGGGCAAATGGTAGATTGGTAACAATCTTACTAGCTCATGCAAACACACCTGTCTGCTTTACCTTTCCCCTTTCCCTTCCTCTTTTTATAATCCATATTTACTTTCTTCTCATTTTTCAGACCTTAAATTGTGGCTTCATGAACTCTCCATTCACCAATGCTGTGCCTTCTGTACAGGGACTTTTATTCTTACTCTGGCTCACTGGGTGATAACACGGTAAGAACAGATATTCACGAATGTTGTATAAAATACTTGGTAAATCTATCAGATAGTATTATTGCTACATTTATCAGGTTGATATTTAAATTATGTTAGTCATTTTCAGTACAATATCATCAGAAAATTTCTAACTGCAAACAGTTCAGGTGAAAATGTAGAAAAAAATACAGAATATGTTTAAGAAATAGTTAAAATAAAAGCATGAAGTAAGACTGCATTATTTTTATGCAAATGAAGCATTCCTTAGTCTGAAAACCACTAACAGTATCAAGTAGTGATAGACTACTTGTCTTGTAACTTGATAAATCATTTCTAAACTAAAGCAATTTTGAGATTTCCACTGTTTTTACTGTCACTGAAAAGTACCCTACCACTATGGGCTATTTTGACCCCTCTGTGATATTAGCACCTCAGGCAGCTATGTTCCTTTTACTGTGTAATATTAGCAGTCAAACAAATAGAAAAACCATTAAAAAAAACCCAACCAAAGCTCCTTTTCAGCAGATCACATAAATATGCTCCAAAAGCACGCACCAAGTGCAAAATTAAAAAAAAAAAAGGTATTAAGATACAGAAATCATAGAATCATAGAAATGTCTGGGTTGGAAGGGACCTCTAGAGGTCATCTAAACAATCCCCCTGCTGAGAGCAGGGACATCCTCAACCAGAGCAGGTTGCTCAGATCCTCATCAAGCTTCACTTTGAATGTCTCCAGGGATAGGGCCTCAACTACCTCCCTGGGCAACCTGTTCCAGTGTTCCATCAGATATGATAAGTAAAGAGGTGGTGAAGGAGTTAGAAAAGTAAAAGAAAAAATGCCCAAATAAGCAAGAAACCCATCTTTTAATTGGTATAGCCCTGCTGCCTCAGCAAAAGGCTGGACAGAATGGTCTGCACTCTTACGGAGAATTTTGTGTTTTCTGTATCATCCCACATCAGTTCCAATTACACGTGCAGGCACTCCTGCAACCTTCTGGGTTTGAACTGTTCAGGAGAGTGAGCAAGACCTTCTCAGTGAACTGTCTCCAGCTCTGGAAGTCACAGATGCCTTCAGTCTCCAAAGGCCTAAGCTTTATTACAGTCTTTATGACAGTGAGCAGATTCCTAGCTAAGCCTCTGAGAATCATAAATGTTACAACTTTATAAAAAGGTCTACTGCAAATAATAGAGGGCAATGTGAAGATTTTTATAGAATAAGGGAATATTTATCTTTCTATAAGGAAAGTCAAAAGTTTTACTTCTATGGGAGTGAGGATTTCATAGTGTTTCCTAACAATAGTTACATGCACACATCACCTCAAGTAGCTTCCAAGGTCATCTCTACCCCTCAGAAATCACTGCAGTCAAATGAAGAAACGGGAGGATCCCATCCATCCTGTGCAACAAGGGTGCTGTGGCCAGCAGTGTCACATAGCCCTATGTACAGATCTGTCAAACACCACTGAAAACTGGCTGATGTTTTACTCCTAAATATTCCCCCAGCAAATTACAGAACATAATCCCTGTGACAGTAGGAATCCTCCATGTAAAGAAATGAGTCAGACTCTTTTTTTATACTTTAAATAGTTTTATATGGCCTCATGAAATAATAGAAAATTAATCCAATCTGTCATGTCTGGATGTTGGTATGCAAACAACAAGAAGTTCTAAAGCAAATAAACATTTTAAAAGGCATAAAATCCAATAAATACATTTCACTTCAGAACCTGATCTTGTAACTGGCAAATAGTTCTTACATTTTCCTTATTATTTGGTTTTGTCAAAAAAAAGAGAAATTACTGGATTAAGGGTATAACTAACTTGATATGGCATAGCACTTCTTCCATGTTAATTTTTTTTTTTAAATAATAAAAAAAAAAATAGTAGAAATATATTCATACAATTATCTTCCCTGTCAGTCAGAAGGGTCCTTGAAATCATGAAGTTCAGAACTTCAAAACCAGGATTGATTACTTTATAAATAAAAGTATGTCTGTCCTGCATATTTACTGTAATGAGATGTTTTCTTAATTGTACATACACAGTACATGTATCAGGGGAAATTTCCAGATGCAAAGACAGGTTTCCTCATTTCTCAGCATAGGCAGAACCTAATGTCACAGAGAATTCTAATAAAACCAAATTCTGGGACCCATCTTCAAGTGAAGCAAAAGGCAAAATCCTCCCTGACTTCAGCAGTGACCTGAGCCATACAGTGTCATTGTACACTGTCAGTTATCTTTGTTTTCCCGTATTTCTAAAAACATCTCCAAATTACTCTTTGAGAATCAATCCATAATATTAAAAAGAAAAAAGAAAATCCACAAAACTAGTATAAATCAATCATCTTGTATCTTTTGCTTAGCTAATGATGACACTAAAAGGTTTCGTAATTGCTAAAAATGAGAACCCTTTATTAGGGAATGATGTAAAATCTTGTAAACAAAGAACAGAACCATGATGGGGTCTAATGTCACATAAGTTTTTTGAACAGCAAACATGTTTAGCAATTTATTTATCAGATGCAATTCTGAGTCCCTTTTATTGGCATTTGACAGAAATCACTGGCTATAGTACATAGAGCTTCTCAGGCCCGTCACTTACAAAACCTGCAATTTTAAATGCAACATCCATAATGTCTAACACATAATTATCTTGTCTAAGTAGTTTTGCCAGGCAAGAAAGATAAACAATTGGCATGAAGGGTGGTGAATTTATAAAGTTCAAAAAACTGATTGTATTTGCAGAACGAATAAAGCTTTGATTCCTACCTGCACGCTTGAGTTAAACCTATGGTTTAGATTTTTTTTAATACTCAATTAGCATAATTTTTTCAATATTCATTATGGCCAGTGAAATGAAAAATCAATTAGTCACACAGCTTTGCTCGGGAGACTTAAGTGGTGATGAGCTGGGAAATCATGAAAACCCATGAAAATGCAGGCAGAAACTTTGAAGGCACTCCATATTTACTTGGGCTGTGAGATAAAATGTGAACTTGTATATCCTCTCAAAAATGTGTATTTTTTAGTTAAAGCTTGAAGAGTTTCCTATTTCCATATCTTACTTCATGTAATTACCAACTTGTAAACTCTTGGGAAGTTTTAAGTGTTTAATAGTTTGCTGCCTTTCTCAGCCCACATCTCCCTGCTCTTTCCAAAGTGTGCATTTTAGCACATGAATTTGTTATAGACCTGTTTTTAAACTTTAGAAAAGAATAGGTAAGGATACAAACCTTAAAGAAAATCAATTGTACCCTTCATTTCTTTGTGGAAAACCAGAACTAGTACATAGGGGTGAGAATGCTCATACCTAAAATTTCCTCGCTAGCACATCTGTCTGAATCAATCATATTTCAGAGCACATTTCTGACTAGTTATGTAGCAAATTCCAGTAGAAGTACATGTCTCCAGTCGCTCCATGACATTCTTAAAACTTTAATGCTTTTGCCTTTAGGCACACAGGACCCTTAATTAAATAAACTCCAGTGAAAGTGATGAAGCCTGCACAGGCACAGTGCTTTATTAGCCAGACAGCTGACCAGTTTATATTTACAAAAAAGGTGTGTTATCTACACATCATTTTATATGTGCTTCTATTACAAGAAACACTCAACTCATCAGAAAATTGTATAATTGGACTCCAGGCTTTAATATTAGATTTTACTGAAAACAGAAAAGCCATTTCTTAGGACAAGAATTGTTTCAAATGTCTGAAATAGTTACAAAGATATCTAGAATTATTTTAAGTTTGGAAGTAAATAAATCTTTGACATGACTCACTGCAGATGTGAACAAAAAGTCTAAAAAACCATTACGAACACTCCAGCATTACTCAAACACTCTGCTCAGGTCCCAGTGGAAAGCAGTTATATGGCAGCCCATCATGAGGAATTTTATGCTGCACTAGCATGCAGTATTTGTGTGCATAGTCGGGTCACAGTCAGGAAGACTTAAGACAATACTAATGCATTTAGGGTAGACTGAAAACTCGTTCATATTCTAGAAAGTGTTAACTTAAAATAAATGACAGCTAAATATGGGTTACCCCACTTCCAAACACAATGGCAAAGGTATAGGGATGCTGTGGACAGGAGACCTTGTGAGCTGCTGCTCTGTGTCCAAAAAGAAGCACTTGTCACCACCCTTGCAAACCAGAAAGCACCAGGGCACTTGCAAGAGGATGACTGCAGAGGAGGATCTCACTAGTTCTGGGAGATGAGGAGAAGGACCAAACCTTCATCTCCTTCTAAGGGCACTGTCACCAACAGCACCAGCAGATCACAGTGTTCTTTCAGTACTTTGTTTTATTTCAGAGCTTTGAAGGTATATTTAGAAGGTATAAACAACCACTTCTCAACAAATAACTGCCAGTTAATGGATGAAGTTAATATTATATATAGCTGTCATAACCAGGACTTCAGAAGTAAAATGACTTGTAAAAAATATAGATTTTCAGAAAGAATACATTTTCTGTTTGCACAGCAGAAACTAGTAAATTGCTGTGTAAGTTTACTAGTAAGTTTACTATTTAAACTGTAAGTTTTATATACAGCATCCAGCAACCAGGACAGTAAAACCAATAGGAAACACTGCTTCTGATAAGATTCTTGCAGTAAGAAATATGTCCTTTACATTCTGGAGATATTGGGTATGTTGTGTAAATAAAGTGTTTCTGGAGAATTACAAAGGTGGCAATTTGTACAGGATTATTCTTCTTATCCCCAATTAATTTTTTGTCCTTTAACTGGTGAGGCAATTAAAATTTAAAATGAAAACTGAATGAATGCTAGTGAACATTAATGCAGAACATATGAAGATAGAAACCTGTAATAATCTGTTCTTGCAACCAAAACTGTGTCGTACAGGCAAGAAGTGACCTTCTAAAGAATATAGGCTGATACAATTAATTAGCTCAGCCAAAGAGCTAAATAAATGCCTCTACAACAGATTCCCAAACTAGGATTTAGCAACTGCAATAAAAATGTTCTTTTGAAACACTGATTCAAAATGGAAACTGGATTCCTGACCTGAATTAAAGAATTACATCAACAATAAGGTTAGTATCACACAGCCTGATGGGAAAAGATTCAACCCAACAAAGAATTCCTTTATTTTCCTTTAATACTCAAGCGCTTGACTGTTCATAAGGATTATAGAAGGGACAGTGATACTTAAAATAGCAGTAGTACTACTAGTAGCAGAAGTAGTAATAAAATTAATAAAATAACAACTGATGTGCTGCATTCTGATTACTGAGGGTTTTGCTATTGAGCCATAAATCAGAGAGCTTACTCACAACATATCTGAACAATACAGGTCTAGAAATCAACATGAAAATGTGGAGTATCAGAACTGTCACAATCTCCACTCTGTAGTATATGCCAAAACCAAAATGCCTTTAGCTCTTTGCTCTTTGGGGTCTTTCTATTTCTGTTCTGTATTTAGAAATACAAGGATGTCACTCACCATTTTCCCTGCCTGAATCCATTCTCACAGTGTTGTTTCCAGAGCTCCAATGTGCCAAACAAGTGACTCCTGTGTAATTCAAGAGCATAGAAAATGGGCTTTGATAATTTCCAAACCTACAGCTTTTGGCTCTAATAACTTAATTTGCATATTCACACATCATTTGCATGTGCAGAAAGCTTCAGAACTTAACAAAGGCCTGGATTTGATGCTGAGGAAGACTGTCTTACTAGCTCTGCTTCATGAAGTTCTCTGTTTATCTGCAGCATAGCAAAAAGATAAAATTCCCCTACTTATATTAGTATGTTCTCAAGCATTAGCCCTGCCCTGGGAACTTAGTGTTTTCAAGCCCTATGTAGTTGTGGGATCTTACCTTGATCTTCAACAGGTGACAAGAATAAGAAAGTATTTGAATATGAGAGCAGAAACAGAGACACCTGCTGAAAGAAAAATGTACACTAATACCTTTTAAATAAACCTTTCTGAAAGGACAGCAAATAGAATGCAGAAGCTCTTTTCTTTTTTTTTCCTCCAGCTTACAAATGACTTATTTCAACTGAATTTAAACCAATTCCTAATTAACTGAAATGAGTCCAAACCAAGTTCATTTACACATTAAGTTATAGATGAGTATCAGACGAAACTTAATTTTAGCAGAACAAAGGTTATAGTGAAGATGTCAGATCTTCCAGAAATGACCTTGTCCAATTTTTCAGGTGACTTCCAAGTAGAATAATAGTTTCTGCCCAGCATACAGAAGTGTGAGGCTTTGACTGATAGAAGTCAGAGGTTATGCAGGAGATTTCTGCATAATCTTGGCTTCCAGATCAATGCACAACCCTCTCCAGTACAGCAGCTGTGATAGGGAGAGTCTGCCTTCCCCTTTTCCCTGAGGTCTGACATGAAATGACAGATCTGTCACCTACATGACTGTGAGGCATGACATCTGGTAGGTTTAGTGCAATGCTGATTTAACAGTGATTGAAAAGCAAAACTCAATTTGTAAAAGCTTTCACGATTCCTCTGTACCCAACCCTAAGCTGAAATGTGTCAAACTTATTTTTAACTTATTTCTTTCTCTGCATAAAAATGCATATATGCATGTATATATATTTATATATATGTCCATATGTGTGTTTATGCATAGAAAATACAGGCCTGACAAAAGTGAAAAACTGTAATGAATTTATTCTGGCTTAGTCATTGTCTCTGGCTTCAGGAAAGCAAAGAAATACTATCTTCTAAAATGAAACAATTTTTTTCTCCTGCAAAATCAGTTTATGGGAGCACACTGTCTATCATCTGCCTTATTTTCGTCCATTCTTCACAAAGAACTTTTGAGCCAACCATTGAATTTCAGACAAATTTAGGTAAGTCCAAAAGATATATTTCTACAACTTTCATGAGAATCAATGCCTGCATAAAGACAGACCCAACCATAAATGTGTAACTGTGAACGAGTCACAGCAATTGCTGCCAGTGTTCCAGCTTTATAGTAGGAAATACAGGAAACAGCCCCGAGCACAAACTTGAAGGAAATTCAGTTATACAAGTCCTGCTACTCCTACAACAAATAATTACGTATTAAAGGAAAAATTTTAAAATGGTATTTTTACAAAAAAACATAAGGATAGCATCTATTTAGAACTGGTGAATGGCTGAACTAGAAATTTGCGTAAGGACACTATAAATGAAGGTCTTTATTTATTGCTTTCCCATATTCAGTCAGTAATACCACTGGATATGAGACAAAGTAGTTTAGAAAAACTATTATAAAAGAAAACCGGAACTTATTAACCAATTTCAAATTAAAGGCCTGTACTTTTGAGGGAACAATGCAAGAATATAAGTCTATTTTATTACATAGTATCATGTTCTTTATAACTGAAATGAGAGTTCAGTCACCATCAAAATAAAGAAAATATTGTGATTTTGACATCAGTGCTAAGTCGTTAAAAATATATAACAACTAGCTTATGCCTTCTAAATTAATGTGAACCAGTTAAGTCTCCTTGGTAAAAAACACCTATAAATGGTTAGGCACAGACTTCTGAAAAAACCACAGGAGAATATGTGATAGCTTCAGTCTGTAAGGAGCATCTATTCTTAAATATGTTTCTCGCAAAGAATAATGGTTTATGTGGAGCTACTCAGGCATATCAAGAAGAGCAGTACAAGCAGCAATCAAATGCCTGAAACCATAACACCTTTGAATCACAAGATACACTGACTATGAACTGTCATATTCACATTCTCCACCATATTCAGCATTAAAACAAATTAATTGCCAAATGAGATAAGTGCATGACAGGAAGTTTTACCTTGCCAGACTCTTGCATACATTAATGAACCACATCAGTGACTCCTCTGCAGAGCAAAACAGGGGCCTCCAATCCACTATATTGTGAGTTTGCAGAACCTTTTCTCATGTTGAATGCAGTGCCTTCTACTCATCCAGAAAACACCAACTGGACTAGACTCTTTTAGGAAATGTCTGTAAATGAACTACATTGGATGTGATGTGTTGAAAAAATGACATCTGTCTTACAGAGGTGTTAGAAAAATGTAAGAAAATAGCTTTAATGATCTTTCAGACATTGATCATATGCCTTTCACAGTCATTGTGAAACTCCAGGCAGGAATGGCCCACAGCCAATAGATACTACCACCAAATGGGTACACAGAGTCTCCACCATTCCCAAAAGACATAATTAGTTGTTAATCATATTTTGACCATAATTATAGCAGAATTGTCTGGGAGGGATTTAAAAAAAAAAAAAAAAAAAAAAGCATATTTTATCTGAGTAAGTGTAGTTAAGTAATTCTACAAAAATTATATTTCAAAATCCTGATTTTAAACGCAAATGGCAAACTACTGAATTTCAGATCACTCCAACAATCCATCTAGGTTTCTTTTAAATAGAGAGGTCGTCAAAAGCATCACATCTTTCATGTTATTAGTGACAAAGCAAACGGTCTATCTTCACCACTGAAAATCTTAAATAGTTACCAGATGAATGAGACTGCAAATATGGAGTCATATTTGCACTTTTCTTTACTGAGCTCATGCACAGCTATGTGAGTTTCAAGGAATTGCACAACTGCAAACTCTGCCTTTCGAGGTCTGAAGGTCCCTTTTTCTAGCTATAGCATGAGGGTTCAGAGAGTACCTACAATATGTAGGCAGGTATTAGAAGACATCAGAAGGTAGACAGAGAAAAATGCTGTTCTTCCAAAATCCAGTCAGAAGTTATAGCTTTCTATGCAATCCATACACAAGACCTTGTATTATTTTAAGTACTCAATTTATTTTAAGCATTCAGTACTTGTGCACTAGTTGTTCTAGCTTTACTATCTCGTATCTTGGAACATTTGTTCTGCTGCATGGCCAGTTTTAGTTGTGCAGGAAAAGGTTTCCAAATTGTTAAGACCTTCTCTCTGGTCATGATACTAGACTAATAGAATTACTTTAACAGTTTACAAACATTGTAACTCTTGATTTGCAGCTCTGCAACAACAACTGTAACTTGAATAAACATTAAGGTTGGATATTAAAGTTTTGAGACTGCATCACAGCACTATTGAAAGAGTGTTGTTTATATAAGCAGAACAATGAAACACAGTAACAGATCTTATTAAAACTGTACAGCTCTCTCCAGAACAAGAGGCTTGCACAGTGACACATTGAAAGTATACAGCAACTACCTCACGTCATGCTCAGCAAAACTGCTACAAGACCTAAAACTGCAGAGGATACTGAAATTATCCTGTGCATTCACATCACTGATGGGCTAAAGCAATTTTTAACTTTAAGGCTATGCCCTCTAGGAGTAAGTGATATGTGGCAGTCTTCCCATAACAGCTGACAAATGGTGGATGATGTATGCATGTATGCATGAATATATGCATTACCAGTAATACCTAGGCAGAACAAAACACACAACCCATGCCATCAACTTTGCAGAGGGAAAAGAAATCAAGCATGAACCAGAAGGGAAGTGCAAGGACAGTGCCAAGCAAGCTACTAGAAGTGTGGTTTGGATACAAAGCTAAAAGGCAAAAGGCAGAGCTGTAGG
The DNA here is from genome assembly GCA_024611175.1 of Megaceryle torquata. Taxonomy (NCBI): domain Eukaryota; kingdom Metazoa; phylum Chordata; class Aves; order Coraciiformes; family Cerylidae; genus Megaceryle; species Megaceryle torquata. The sequence continues at coordinate 25,087 of JANIJG010020488.1, forward strand.
CTCGAATACATGAAATAGGACATGTACGCACATAAAGGTATGGGGAAAGAGTAGGTTAGGAATGAGTAAGGCTGTCAGGTGCTCTGGAAGAAGGAATATTACAACGTGGCCTGAGCAGATGATGTAAAAGAAATTATTTAACTGAGCATTTTGAGGGAGCGGTGAAAAGGGGCAGAAGGGAGCTACAGAAGAAAAAAAAAGAAGGGTGATAGAAAAAGAAGGGTAAGAGCTGAATCATTGGTTTAGGAGACAGAAGAGATGTGGCAAGCATAGAAATAAACCTGAGCTACTGAACATAACATTGGATACTGAGGCAAGGAAACCTCAGTGAGTAAAATGTGTGCACCCTCATCTACTGGTATAAATGGTAGGGTAGAGGCAGTTCACTGCAAATTAGAGGCAAAAGAAGGTAATGAATGTGATGGTTATGGACAAATTTGGTAGTTACAAGGAAAATAAAGAGCTTAGTTTAATGCTCTTATTTATACTGTCACCATAACAGTGAGAGTTCTATAGTAACTCATCAAATTGTATTAGATGGGCTGTAATGTAAAAGCCTGAATGCTCAATTTCAAATACTTATGTCTTTGGTTCAGGAAGTAAAGATTCATTTGCATTGACTTCAGCTTTTCAAAGAATCACAGAATGGTAGGGGGTTTGTAGTTTTTAACAAACTTTATTTCACCTGCAGCAAATAGATAAATATTTTACCTGTTTAAATACCAGCAAGGGCTTTTTCACACTATTAATGAGCAATTGTGTTGGTAGAAAGAGCAAATTACTGATCAGTTGTGAAACAGTCCCACTGATACTGAAACTAACATCAAATCTGAAACTGCAGAAAAGGAAAACATGTCCAGTGAACTCCTGAATATTGTTGTGTCCACTTGTATATCTGTGAATAGTGGACATAAAGGTAAATTAAATGAGGTACTAATTAAGGAATACTAGATTTACAGCTCTGCTTGGTCTTTAAGGTCTCAGTCTCTTAAAGAGTAATTCTTCATCCTGGCACTTGCCACGACTAGAAAAGTTAATGCCAATTCTAATATCTAGTCATTAGTTATAGACATATATGTACCTAACCCTCAACAACCTAGGTATAAGAATGTGTCATGCATCTTTCAATTCACTCTTGCAATTTTAAGCTGGCAAACACATCCTCAAAGGAAAGTCACCTTTGTATAAACACAGGCATTGCCAGATATACATACCCATAGCAAATGTCCACTTTTGCTATCAGACTAATTTTTATTAGTGTTGTTTTATTTTCTGATATGTGAAATGGCATTGCTGCAAAGTAAAAAAATATGGTTTATGATGCCTTTTCCAATCAGCATAATCATTTTTATTCCAAGCCAGCAATTAGCTTCCTGATTAATTCATCACACTTAATTTAAAATGTAGCATGCAGCAGTGTTTAGAGTTGCAGTCATAGCATTTGTGTTTGGCTAAGGTAGTGGTCACTAGCAGACTCAATTTATCACCTTTAATTTAAACTCCCTTGCCAATGATTTTCATTCTTAAAGCTATGACTGGCACTTATGGATTTCAAAATCAAAGGGAAAATAAACTACAGTTAAGAATTCAACCACTCAGATCAATGAAAACCTGTTTTACAAGGGAGTGTGTGCCAGTTAAATCCCAGCTGCCTGACAGAAAGAATTTAATGTTTCAAACAGTTCTTTTCCCACTTAAATACTCAGAATAGCTTTTTACTGCAGCAGTAAGCCATTACTGGGCAGACAGAAGTTGACTATCAATGTTATGCTCTCAGGACATACTGCAAAGCAAGAAAAAGTGAGTGCATCAACCTACAGAAGCACGCTCTCACATCCAGATGGCAGTCCCTGGACTGTTTGATTGTTGTTAGTGTATATTTTCTTTTGTAAGACAATTGATGCTACGTATTATTTCACTGTTAGAAGTCAACAGCAAAAGTATAAGAGAAATTAGTAAACAGAAAATCATAGTTCATTCAATTTACTATTGTGAAAATAACTGTCAGTTATGTTTCTAGAATTCCTTGAAGGTGAAAAATCTGGATTATTTGTCCCAATATTCAATATCTCACAATCAGCAGTTAATTTGCATGCAAATTCTTTTATATCCCTTTAAAAAGTTAAAAAGGTACTTATTTTTATACTGTCATTATTTGCTAACATATTTATGAAAATAAATTATTTAAGACTGCATAGAGCCTTCCACATGTGCTTGTGTTCCACATGCTGGCATAAGCCCATGCACTGTCAGAAAAATCGAGAGTGAAGGAGAGAAACAGAAGTCCATGTATGATTCCATACTATATACCATGTAGTAAGAAACCTTTCTTCAAACACATTTTTCCATCCAGAAAGAGACTGTTATGAATTCTGAAGTATTTAATAATCTTTTGGTGAATCAGTATTTTTTGTTTTCAGACCATTAGTCTCAAAGTACAGAAGCTTTTCCCGCATTTTAGCTGTGAAATAGCCAAAGGTGATTTGAGGGCAATTCTCTCTTTCATCAAACTCACTGTAGCTCCTTGAATTCACAGGATTATCAACCCCTACTCTGCCACTCTGAGCTGCTTACCTTCACAATTTATCATTCAGTGGGGTAGCCAAAAGTAGCACACTGCACTCTGTAACCAGATTTCCCATACAGGGAATATGCTTCAAGGAAAAATGAAGCAAAGCAGTACTAATTACAGGTTTGATCATAAATGCAGATGTAGACTAACACTGTCCTGTTATCGTGCAGACTTGACCAAAACTGTGTAGGCCATTAGACTGTATAGTAAAACCTAAAACATGATTCTGAATTACTGTTACTTGAAAAACATTCCAGTGAATTAATTTGGAACCTTACTCTTCTTAATGAAGATTTTGGTAGTGACTTGCGTGAATAAATTTAACATTTGATGTTTTATTGCTACATAAAAATAATTTCTCAAAGAAATTATTATTTTGCATTAAGTCACCAAAAGTAGAACAATCTCTTTTATTCAAATCTGGAGTGTTTGTATTATTGACAAGAAGTTTGTGCTATTCTTGTTTCTGCAGCAAATGTTGCAATTCTTACAAGGACTATCTCATATTAATTCAAATAATGAAGTCTTTTCATGCTTTAAAGTTCAAACAGTATACTATAATAACATTGATCTTTTTATCTTAAATTATGGTGAAGATATCTAAACAAATTCAATAGATAAGCAGGGATTTCTAAGTAGAAAAAGAACAAAAAAGAAAAAAAATCAAAATCTATAAGCTGTCTTTTAATGCTTTAGGGAACAGAAAAATCTGTTCAAAAGACTTGCCACGTAGTAATAATACCAAGAGAATAAAGTTTGCAGTTTCAGCTGGTTTACCCTATATCAAGAGATCAGAAGTACAGCACACTGTGCTTAAATCATTTACTTTCACAGTTACTCCACACTTCTATCAGTGTACGAGATAATATGTGACCCTACATCCTTCTGAAATAAATGTTACACTTCTAGTGAATTTTATTGATTAAGAAAGGACTAACGGCCTGGTTTGTAAAACAATCCAGTTTCCATTAAGCGTCTTGGTGACATAGCAGTATTTTCAAAGATGTTCAGTGAACTGCAGCTCTCAGTGCTTTCCTTTCACTGAGATGCCTAATGAGATCCAAACGCCCTGGAAAACCTGCCAGTCCTGCAGAAAACATGCACACACTTTCCCGACTCTCTGTGCATACTCTCTGATTTGGTGGAGCACCCACAGTGAGTATCAGTAATTGCCTAAGCAACTTCTTGGAATTAAGTTCTTTATTTTCTACAGCTTTTAAATGTTCATCATATCACTACTTAATTTACAATTCTCCACTAAGGAAATAGACTGTGCATATATATCAGTTACTTGAAATGTTTACCTGTCACTGCGAAAACATAAACAGAGTGGTGAGAAGACAGATTAAATATAAAGCTATAAAGAGAGTAAAGAATGGAGTGAATCTCATCTATGAACTTTTTTGGAAGTGTTGGATAGTTTCAATGAAAATCTAATTTTAGTGTTACATAGAAATGTTGCTCATGGATCAATCTGTTAAATATTAAAATATTACAAAATTATTAAACCATTTCAAAGTAAAATTATATTTCCTTATAGCAAACAGAAAAGCATTAATGTATTAACATGTATTTAGTACTAGTCTAACAAAGCAGTGGTGAATCATTATTTTCATGCTATACATACATCGAAAGATTTTTTTTATAATATGTAGGTGTACATAGAAATAAAACTATATATAGTAAATGTTATGCGTTTTTATCCTTTTAAGTATATTTAATTATAGAAGAAATTATAGATTGAGATTTTATTAAATTTAAATCCTCCATCCACTCACTGAATAATATGATTCGCTCATAAAATCTGACATATATTCCACCCACTTAAATTATTTTTTAAGATGTTAGTCTTATTCGTCCTAAAACTGAGAAACCTGTATTTTTAATTTTGGGGGTTTTTTTGACAATATAACCATCATCTTAAAGTGGAAAAATGAAGAATATTTTATTCACACTGCTGCTTAAAAGAGCTTAGATTAATTATGTTTATGAGAATGTAAAGGCTATCTAGAAAGTTTATCCAGAGTGCTGTCGTAGGCATGAATATGGAAAACCAAGACCTGAACTGATTTTTTATACAGTAGCCTGCCTTTTGGAATTGTTCACCATCTAGCATTGCAGCTAATATCTCTGGTGCTTACCTAGAAATATTAGGCCATCTTTACGAACCAGTCATTTCACAAATTAACTGTTGTAACAGAAAAGCAAAACTTTTCAAGGGGAAGATAACAAAGCAAATGTGATGTTAGGTAGCTTGGAAAATACATGAAGATACCCTGCAATATATCCCTCTACCTGCACAGAACTGCACTGATACATACATTGAATGTGATGTAAAAATATTACAGTGTCACATTAATGTCTCAGCATTGTGTTTGGTGTAGGTGGGTCTGTGGGACACAGCAGCTGTATGGGCCAAGGCTGGAGGTGTCTGGAAACAATTCACCTGCTTTTATATCAGCTCCTATGGGTTGCAGCATGTGAAACTATTCACAATGAAAATTAGCTCCAAAGATCTAGCAAACATCCCTTTGCTGAGATTCATCACTTTTTCAGTATTACAGAATGCTGCATGTAACAAAAGTTACTGTTGAAACTGGCACCACTGAACCTGACTGTTTCAGAAACAGGTGAGGGAGATAAATGCATGCTCTTCTCCTAAAGATAATCTCCCAGCATGGAAGTAATATACACCAGGGAACTAAGTTAATACAGCTCTGCTGTAACTCATGTTCTCTGAAAAGGTACAGACTTTAATCTTCTATGATGCCAAATTCCTACTTTGACCATATAAAACTCACTTCCAAATACTAGCAAGTATTTAAAAAAGCTAAATAGTATTTAATACCACATTGGAAAAAGGTGATTTTCTCTATTTTCTCTCTCCAAAGATTTCATATTCTCATTAAGAGTTGCATTATCTATAAACTGAAATCAATACTTTCTGTAAATTGGCATAAAGGATGTTAAATATAATTTGAAGTATTTTCCCTTTATTAGAATACATCATATCTATGAATATAGGGCAATGAGGTCAAAAATTCACCTCATGTCAAATCAGTAAATGACATTTCTAGCTTGACAGAGTAATGTACAAGTTGAGGGAAGAAGGCAGACTCGTATCTTCTCTACTGCTGAGAGACCGTAGCCCATCACCCTTGAACTAGACTGAATGTTCTGAATCCCATTACTCCATTATCCTACCCTGTAAATTTTTTTTTTTATTCCTCAGTGATCTTCAACTAAAGAATAAAAAGAATTGTTAGATAATTTTAAAAGAACAATGTAATTTTGAAAAATGAAGCTTAGAGTTTAATATTATGTATATGTGAATCATTCATCGGAATCAGACAATTTGTTCTGCAGACAGACGAGTTAATATAATAAAATGATCATGTATTTCTAACCTGTAAAATACAGTATTGGAAACTGGCTGAACAACTTGTCAGTAACTTATGATATCATACATCAGCTGTTTGCAAAGCATAACAAGTGAGAATTTATGATTCACTTAGATAATGTGCATTAATCTCTAAATACTTCAATACAACCAGAGATCAAGCACATGATTTAGAAACTGCTGTATGTATTATTTAAAATTATGTGGAAAAGACAAGTTTAAAAATATTAATTCATATTCAGATGAACAAGCACAAAGATAATTCTTGCAAACGTAGATTAATTCAATGAAGAATGAAATTCAGTTACCACTGGAACAATTTATAGGGTTTTCCATTAATTTCAGCAGAAAAGTTGAGACTAGTTATCCTAGTACTGTGAGTAAAGTACTAGGTAAAGGTAAAACGTAACAGAGCTAAGCAAGAGTGAGGAAGACAATAGGACTGCTCAGGAAACCTTAAGCTGAGCCAGGCCTCTCTTGCTCTTTATCCAGTGAGACATCTTAACGGACTTCTAGTGAAACAGCTTTGGGGCATTAGGTCTCTAATTTTGCAATGAAAGACTTCTCTTAAAATGTGCTTTAAAATTTCATCTTTCAAGTATTGAGTAGTTTAGTGTACAGGATGATATTGTTATTTAGAGAAAGAAATACAGTGATCAAATCGGTCTAATTTGCTGAATATGTTTTAAGAAATGGATTAAACATAATATTTTTAAGGGTTTTTTGTTATTATAAATTCTTTTTTTTCCACATGCCTCTTCCTTTCGCTCATGTTTTCCTTGGGAATGGTTCTTCTGGCTATCACGACTCTACATATAGACAGCAAAATCAAGCATTTTGTCCAATGCACTGTTCGCTAACTTCCCTGGTCACTTCAGTAAGCGAAAACAGAGACAAAATACTCTGAATAGTTAGTCCTTCACAGAATTAGTTTCCTCCAGAGGGTCCACAAAGTATAAAACTGATTTAAAATGGTTTTATTGAAACACTTTAGAACCTGTAGCTATGTCTTGAATATTCCATGTACTGATAATATTACTGTTTAAGTGAAGGTTTTAAGTCTTGAAAGAGGGCAAATAAAGAAAACTATGCATATTTAATATACAAAAATCACCTGACAATGGAAAAGAGAGAGTGCACGATAAATGGAAAAAAAAATTTAGCAGATTAAGAGTGTCCTTTTTTTTCTTCTTCTTCTTTTGCTCCTGGTCAAACAATACACCAGCCACTCTTGACAGTGGTTGTCACCCCCTGCCTCATCTCTGTCAGACTACGATTCAGAATAGAATATAAAGGCTCACTTATGACAAGGGTTGTTAAAGCCAACGTGTATTTATAAAATAAATATTAAATGTGCATATCCTGGCTAGTATCATCTTTTCAGAGGAGCAATCTTTATTATTTGTTTATCGGAGACCCAGTACAAATTTTACCACAGTGTGAAAACATTTAAACACATAACACAGATATGACGGTAATAAACAGATGTCTCTAATTGTTAGTCTGGGCAGAAAAAGGTAAAAGCACGTTATTAGAAATACTATCTTGAAGCTAACAAAATTGTAAAATAAATAGACTTCTAGCCTAGGAAGCTAGAAGCTTAGGAAACTATGTAAATTTGAGTACACTCTCAAACTCATTCCAATGTGCACAACTTTAGCTGTTATTGTATATAAATGAAGACTACTTCCAAACTGTGAGCTTAAGGCAAATGGAAATGGAAGAGTCACAGAAGTGGAAGAAGAAGGGTTACTGAATGTAATGAAGAAGCTACATTTTAAGAAGCAAATTAATCGGCGCAACCTGCTACTGACATAATTGCTTTAAAGACCCTATAGCAAACATCAGCAGAATTGGTTTCTAATTTACCATGTCCTTCATTTGGAACACATTCCCTAAAGGTTTATGTGAAAGTCATGACATCTACAAACACAATTTGTTTCAGATTGAGCAGCTGTGACGAATGCCTTCTTGCCTTCTTTTACTACCCTTGATTGAAATCGCTCCTCTTGCCAAGAATGCAACAGAAGTCTTCATTTTGCTTGTCATATACTGGGAACAGCAGAGTTGTGGTTGTCTGCTTGGTTCTGGGTGGTTGGGATTTTGTGCAGTTTTTTTGGTGTTTTTGTTGTTGTTTGGTTTGTTTGGGGGTTTGATTGTTTTTTCTTTTCTTTTTTTTGGATGCAATATCATTCATAAATATTCAGGTAAACTTTGAAAACAAAAGGTTCATAACATAACTCTGAAGAATTTTGTAAGGAGGTCAATGAACATTTCTGGCAGTAGTTTCTAATTACTTAAGTCACCAGTTTATATCTGAAATATCTTGTACCCTACCGTGACTAGAATGATTCTTCTAACTATATATCATTTGTTCTGAGAGGTTCCAGCTAATTGAAATGTGCTTGATTAGCCTTATACAGTTCTTAGCTGAGTGGTGTGCAGATAGCTCCAATAAGCTTATTTGACACTCTTGTTTAAAATTGCCAAAGTCAATAAATAAACATCTATTCTAGGGGGATTAATCATGTGCTGAATGCCCTTCACAGCTACTGACTACAACTGGAACGAACAAAATAAAGACCTATTTCTTATCCCTGTGTGTATGCCTACCTGTTTATTTGTAACAATTATTTTAATTTTTTCTCCACAAACATCCCTTTGATAAAGTGAAATAAACTACTATTATTAAGTGTACAATCGTTGTAGCATTTGGACATGGTATTTTAGTGACTTCAACTTAAATCAGAAACTTGCTGAAAATGCATGTCACAGACAAATTGCCAATGGTTAAAAATAACTGTGCTATGCAATAAAAGAAACTACTATAAAAGCTGAAAGGCCAGTCCGGTAAGTGTATTACAAGAAAAATACTTTACAATATTGATTAACCTCTTTCTGCTCCTCCTTCAAACTAGAATTTCATTCTGTTCCACTCATATTGCATAAACTGAAGAAACATATCTTATAGCTATGGGTAGTCTGACTAGCTTAACGGGAATCGGGTTGACTTTTGCTGCATTAAAGAAATGGTTGAACATCAGTATTTGCCAGCAGAAAAAGAACATATTTGTTAATCAAGATTGTTTTAAAAGCCACTTCCTCCCCTATGATTAGTGTGTAGCAATCAGGCATATGTGTAAAGAAACATCAGCAGAAAATAGTCTAAATGTACAGAGGTGACCAACAGATGAAAATCTGTGGGTAATAACCATGATGCACAAAGACCTTGCCTCAAAACTTTGAATTCTGGCAGATCCAAAGAGTGTTCAACAGAATGTTAATTGAACAAGTCTGAGAATTCAGATTTATAATTGTTGCTTGTGGCTTTCTTTCCAACTGTAAATGTTTAATTCATATACACACTGACACAGATATGCATATAAATTCATACAGTTTAACAGACTGCCTTGAATATTAATTGCATAAGGCTGAATACCTTATTTCAGTGTATCAATTAAGTGTACTGTCCAGAAGTCACTTAAAACAGGGAGCACACATCTCAGATGCTATTTTTGTTAGTAATCTCCCTTACTGTCTTCATGTCACATTCAGTATGGACATTTACAGAATGTCCCTAGTCAGAAACCAACACATTCTCTTTAATTTTTTTACATGAATAGCACTAGCAGCACTGTTCTGCACTGTTCCCATGACAGTAGACGGTTTGGTAGAAATATCAATACAGCTGTAGGTGTCAGGTAAATAAATGCCATACATTTTGCATTTATCGTTCTCTATGAAAATTTCATGTCTTTTTTTCATGTGGCTTAAGCTCTGGCAATGTCTGATGGAGGCTGTTTTGTTGACTGTTTCATAACAGGCTTTTGTAGGACCTGCTATTCCATTTCAACAATTAGTGATTAGAAATAGCTGTTCCTTTAAATTAATAAACCATTAACATAAACAGTTTGGAAGGCTGTTCAAAAGGCTTCATTGTGTTATTATGAAAAGAGAGGCTTTCTTGACTTTTGCAATTTACTTACAAAGGACAACATCTGTAGAGATTTGAGACTTGGGGCAAAAAAAGGAAAGTTGATTTTTGATTAGGGTGAAACACAGATGGTACTGTGAGAACCAACTTGGGATGAGTGAACAAGGAACTCCCCTGCCACCCCAATGAGCATCCTGAAATTATACTGCCGTAAGCCAGAAGGATTAATCCTGATAAACTGTCTGGTAGTGCCACTGAGACACTTTTCTGAGTCAGATGAGGCTCTTAACAACTTAGACCAGACACATTTTTTATTATAATGCTATATGCCATTAATTCATGGTGATATGGTTATGTTTATTCCTGGCAGAGACACTGAAATCTATCCACACATTCCTCAGTTCCCATAGGTCTAAGAGAGTGGTAAGAGGTTGTTGTTGCCACAGACCATCCATATTGGGCTACAAGTATGTCTGAAACACCACCCCTACTAGAAACAATGAATTGGTCATAGCTTATCTGGAAAAAGGAATTATATAAAAAGCAAGTCCTTTCAGACACTGTTAAAATTTTACCATTAGATTAGAAAACATCACCTAGGCTATCTCTGCCAATGGCTCACAACAAATAAAATTTATTAGACAAAGGAATCCTGACAGATTTGCAGTTTCAGAGTCTTCCTGAAAACCTCGGCTAGTAACAGGCTGACAACACTACACAGACACAGCAAAACTACCCAGGTCTTTAGTCCAGTAACAGGGTGTGTGCCCAAGCACAGTGAACTCCCTCATGCCTCAAACTTTGTCTGCTGGTAGCAGGTCTTTGATGTCATGAGATTCCCAGGATGCGACAGTGAAAGGAGTATTTCTCTAGTGTAAGCTTTCTACCAAGAAAGGAAAGACATGCTGAAGGAGCCTACAAATGGAATGAAGCCCATGAAGCATCTCACAGCTGGACTGTGAGTTTAGGGGAAGTCACTGTTGTGGGACTTGCAGGTGAAAAGTGAGCTGGAGGCTACCAGCATGGAGTCCCCCAGGAGGGATATAATGCAGTTGAAGATGCAGACTGGACAGTAAGGAAGCTATTCATCAGAGAAACATTATAGCTACAGAGTGCCTCTCCTCAGTGACACAGTTGAAATGGTGGACTTAAATGGAGCCAGGCACCATCTGTCTGTATCATCATGTACTAAGGATATGTCTCATGACTCTACTTCCACTCTACATAGTGTAATGTTAAAAATCCCTCTGTTCTCAAGGAATGTATGAATGTCCATTAAGTGAATGTGTATGTGACCTGTTATTTGGAAATAGCAACTTTTGTTTTCAGTTCTGTTTTGCTTAATTATTTACTACCTTAATTATGCATGAAAACCCTCAAGTACTTCTAAATTTTCTTTAGGCAATGCAGACTCTAAGGCATGCTAAGAAAGTTATACAGTGAGGATATAGTGAGGCATCCCTTCCATTAGTTGTAAAAGAACCATAGATTACAAGTCAGGATATAATTCTCTGCTTCTTCACACAATGTTTTAAAGTTGATTGAGTACCATTACTTTATACTCAGCATATTTACTGCTGCATAAAACTTTCTCATTCCCATAAAGAAAAGGCATCCAGGAACTTTTCAGCACAGCACTATTGTTAAACATTTTTTGATGAGGCTTTTAAAAAAAAAAAGTTTTATCTTTTGGTTGTTTACAAATTACTTCAGCAGTGATTTGGAAAAGCATTTAATAGGCTCTAATGTTCTTCCTTTAACAGGGACTCAAGTGCTTTTCTAAACAGAATCTTGTCATGCTTATCTGTCTATTAATCTGAATTTAAAGTAGGTATTATTTTGATATCTCAAAACATTCTGAACCAATGGTAAGCAAGAGTAGCAGAGAGCTGACTTCCCTCATCTCTCCATCTGCAATATCTACACTTCCTAACAGATCCTGAGACATAAATGTCAGGTTGTAGTCAATCCCTATCCCATCCTTGTTTGCCACACTTGCTGGACAAGACACAGCACATGCTGTGATCATACAGGAGCTACATATATCCATTCTTTACTGAGTAGGCAACAGACAGGTTAAATGGTTGGGTCAGCTGGCGTCTCTAGTCCAGAAAGCAAGCAGCTGAAACTTGCTTTTCAACTTGCAGACCCAATCAACAGTTTAGTGACTCTAAGTGGTCATTTTTCACACTTCTGTTGAGAGAACATAGTATCTATGAAATCTTTTTATCTGTTGTCAAATTCATGCTGTCTAATGAGTTCATGGTTTCTTTGCAATGCTTGACAGAAAATGTGACCACAGAAACTTTTATTTCCTTATGAAACCCAGGTCGGGGGAAACAAAACCAAGGATACTCAATTTATGAATACTTGTACAAAATTAATAACTAAAAAAGTAAACGTGCTACCAACTTCACTTTCTATGACTTATATTAATGTTAATAATATTTTTTCCCTATTTGATCAGGTCTAGTAATGCTTTAGTCACCTAATGGAAGGGAGGTTTGTGGGATATAGTTCACAAAACCTTTTTGAAGCGTTACTTTCCTTTGGTCTGCTTCTTGCCACAGTTAGAGCTTAGCAGTGTACTTAATCTTGTTGCTTCTGGTGATCACATCAGGAGGCAGTTAAGATTTTAATACTAGTGATGGTAAAGCTCTGCACGTAAAGATGAGCCCTAATAACTTCTGAATTAGTGCACTTCTGTCAATGCAAGTTCTCCCTCTTTGATGATCTCAGACTACTCACTAACTGGGATAGCATACAATTCTTCAGTTTCTGTGGATTCCCATGCAACTCTTCCCTGCAATACCTTACTCAGCAGAATGACAATAGAAATTTCTTCTCCAAAGAGAGAGAAAAAGCCCTGAAGAACAACCTAATAATTTTGCGTGTTTAAAGAAAAATCTGTTAATTTCACATAAGCCATCAAAAAGAAAGGGCCACTAGAGGGAACTAAATCCAATGTGCTTAAAGAAAATAAAATGCTAGCCCCTCAGCTACTGTAAATTATTGTAGCTAACAGGATGGTCTGGATTTACAACAGCTGAAGATGTTGTTCTATATTCTTAAGAAAGATATGACAAGTGCAAAAAACCTATTTATATATTTATAAAGAGGTCTAGCACTTCATGCAATGTTTATACTAAAAATGTTAAAACAGTATGTATGAAAAGTTTACATATAAAAAGGTAGTATGAACATGGTATAAAGTTGTAGGTATAGAGCCAGATCCTTCATATTAGACACATCAAAAGAGAAAAATTGCTATAAACCAGTATGTTTGGACTTCTGGTAATGCCACTGTTGTAATACATGAAGGTATTTTTGATTTGTTGTCTTGTCATGTGTGTAACCTTGGATCTTTGCTTTCTATGAGCATGTGCACAAACCTGCAACACCATGCAGTAAGTACTGCCTATTTCAGTATAATTAAGATTATAAGGAAAGATTGTAACAGCGAGTTTACTATTTGGTGGTATAGGTAGAAAACCAAATTCAATATAAAGGTGATTATTTAGCATTTCTGGTAAACGTGGCAAAAGCAAAACTATAAACCATTTACTAATAGCTGGATAACAATAAAAAAAAAAGTTCACAAATCCTTTTATCTGAGAACTTCAGTGTGATTTATGAACATTAATAAAATCTCTGCAATGTTCTGAAGCTTTAGTTCTAGAAGCTTCCTTTTTTTAAGGTCACATACCCTAGCTTTCTCTGTATTGCTTCTTGTTTATGACTAAAAGTAACTCACAAAAAATGTTTATTGTCCTCTCAGTAATTTCCATCAACAAAAACTCCATTAATTTTCTTCCGTATTTCATATGACATTATCTTTCTATGTTTCTATCTTTTACTTCTAAATATATAGTTAGCAAGCTTATGATTTTATATAACTACACAGTTTGTAAACCTACAAAAATAGTTTTATCTTTATAACTACATTTTATAGATGCACCTATTTCATTTATTACAATGCTTTCTCCTGCAAAGCTTCTTTTTATATCCAAATAAACTGACAGCTATTCTAGAAATCTGGTCTTCAATTTTCTGAAGCCCTTCTGACAGCATTTTTAGTAATGTAAGAATTATTACAGGGAATGCAAGCAGTCTACAGTCTTGCATTTACTGTCAGTGTGTCATAAATGATCAAAACATTGGTCTTCTTCCTGTTTTGAGTAAACTGAAGTGAAAATCTACATCCTTAAACCAGGAACAGATATCAGCAAAAGATGCTATTTTTTAAAAGCCCACCGCTTAAATACACATCACAAGCTGTGTTCACACAGCTGTTAGCCACTTTAAAACCAAACCGTATCACCAGTGACCTCCACCTCTGCATGCCTGCTGACTTGCATTTAGTACTATGTAACAAAACATCTAAAAATAAGTAAACATAGAGGAAGTTTCTGGCACCACTTTTTTTTCTTTTAATGAGAACGGAAAAGAGAGATGCAGGTTCACAACATGATACATAGCCTAAGAGCCTAAGGCAATTCTTAGTGCAAGGCATGTATCATTAGGCATCTTACATAATTAGCTTTTCTGCTGCCATCATCACACGAGCTATGAGTGAGTAGTTTATGTGCTTTTTCTAATCCATTTTCATGAATATTATTAGTACTACCATAATTGTCATTATCGTCATCATCATCACAGCAAGCTGTTAATTCTTGTATGCCCAAAGGCAAACAAGTCATTACTTACTCATCAACAAAACTGCTTGTCCCAGATACACAGGTAAGCAGATTTTTGCTAGTGTGGTCAGTGAAAGAACCCAGGGCCTTTCTACAAGTGGAACAGGATCCTGCTGAACATTAGGACTAAAAACTTTCATATTATCAAAGGTCTTCTACTTAAAATGGTAGTTTTATTGTTTTGGTTCCTGTTCTACATTAAACACTTCAGCTACAGTTGCAATGTCACTGAACAGTAGGTGAAAAACATTTCTGGAACAAATGTCAGCAAGGGATAATTTTAAAATAACCTATGGCACAAGCCAGAGGATATCACTGCTGTAGAGATTGCTTTGTTGGTAATCTATGATGCTGTTTCCTGGCATAGTAAGTATTCCCAAAGATGGAAGAAAAACTTGCATAAATAAACAATACAGAGTTCCATCTTTCTCATAAAGGTTGACCTTGGACATGAATTTGAACTTAAATGGGAGGAACAGAAAGCTCAGTAACAATAAGGCAAAGTGGACAATTAAAGGAACAAAAAAAAAAATCTACTAGGATACCTCACCTAAGGAAATGGCTTGTATGGATGTTGAAATATCTCACAGTGAAGCATGCTGTATTAGCATTATGAAACATGGATACTCAAGGAAGTTTCACTTTTATTTCACCTTAGAATTGTGAAATTGTAATGGGTAACCTGTGGTGTTCCACTCTTTCAAAACTGAAATCAGAAGGAAAGACTTGGAACCCCATGAGACACAGACTCCAGCTCTGATGAACCCCTGATACAGTATGTCTCAGGTGGTTAAAGCTTGCACTTAACTTTAATCAGTAAGGTATATTTTTGTGCTCTGTGCAATGGCGTCAAGGGCCGACTGCCAAAAGCATTTAATACCCTCATCATCAGAAGCTTCAGGTCCTCACCAGAAGCCCTTAAAAACATTTAACAATCTGCAAAACATCCTAACTTGCTGATCCAGACTTCCAAGAAACAAAACAATGCCCCTAATAAGCGCACAGATGACAAGTCACAGTAATGGACATGAAGTACTGGGACTTACCATCTTGGTCTGTGGTAACCGTGATAGCTGTGAACTGCTTGGGAGAGAAACTCAGCTCCGAGACCCCATTCGTGGCTTCTATTTCAAAGGTGTAGTTCACGTGCGACACAAAGTCAAGCACTGTCACAGACGAGTTGATGAGACCTGTGTGCCTGGGGATGAAACGGATACCTCCCCCACAAATCTCACACTGGTTGGCATCTGACCCACATTTCTTACAGATGACACTGTAAGTGAGATCTTTCCTTCCTCCGGTATCACTCGGGGGGCTCCATTCCAACATGAGAGCTGTTTCATTAATGTTAAAAATCACATTCCTCGGAGCAGAAGGTGGCCCTGCAGAGAAGGAAGTGAAAGCCTGTTAAGCAACAGTTGTCTATTTTGGAGAAAAAAAAAAAGAAACCATGAAAAATGTATTAGTCTTAAGGCAATTATTTGCAAATAGAAACTAAAAGGGTTATGTTTCAATAACAAATTCAATGAAAAAATTAAAAATTATTTATCTTTTAAAATTAAGCAGGAATAATAAATAGGTGAGATCATAAAAAGCTGAATAATCTAAATAAATTAGAATTAATTCAGATATAATTTAAGACAATGTAAAAATGACTTGAGAATGTCAAACCTAAGACTTGGTAACACAAATATGCAATACATATCTCTGATATTTAGTGATACTGGGGTAGAGCTTTAACCACAAAATTTATTTTCTTATTTTTTGTATAGTCATGTAGGCTTTTCTGATACTTATAATCGTTGATATTTTATAAAAGTCAAATTGAATAATAAATAAAGAATATCTTTGGAATAACTACAAGAGGTAAAATTGTTTGTTTCAATTCTGCTGTGCCAGATATTTTTCAATCCTTCACTGCTTATCCCCAGGGATTTATTTTCTGCTGTTCATTAACAGAGTTGGGTGGCAACACGCTGAGACTATTAGGCACGAGAGACAGTTTGCATGACTTTTTCTTTCCCACTTGCCACCTCATAAGCATCAGTATAACACTGAAGACAACAACCTTGCAAATTAAAGGTCTAAAAGTACATCCATAAAACAGGAGACAAAATAATTCTTGAAGACTGTGGGGAGGGATGCAAAGAGAGTCACAGCAGGCAAAGTATAAGAAAGGTCCCAGATAAAAGCAGATGGTAGAGTTCTCTGTCTACTGTCAGATGAACCACGAGTGACTCATTTCCCACAGATCCCACAACAGTCAAGGTATGTCCAACAAGTTTTAAGCTGTTATGCTGACTAAACATGTAGGATCACATGTAAATCATCTGAGGCTTTATATATATGTTAGCTTGCACAGTTTGATGGAAGAACTTTCAGATAGGAATCAATGAAGGGGTAAAGGTAAGGCAGAAATTATTAAAGGAAGTCTCAATAGTATTATCTCCATTTCTTATTATTATTCTTCCACTTCACATATTTCAACCAAGCACTTACAGACACGTGGTTTTCAAAACCAATTTGTATATAGTGGTAAACTCAACTGGCGAACTCCAGGCTTTTTTGAGCTAAGTTGAATAAGCATCATATGCCCATCCCTCAACATAAAATCAGTGAACATGGATTGCTTCACTAGTGGTTAGCAAGACTTTGAAAAATTTCAGCTTTATTTGCAGCTTTTCAGGATGTATGTAACCTGCAAGCAAGAATTAAGTATAAAGTTTTGAATGGGATATTGTTCAAACTTTGACTGGGCCTCTTAAGCAGACTGAAGGACTACGTGAAATATTTGCAGATGACACCAGGTAATTCTTACACAGAGTGTATTTCACCCAACAAATTGTGTGGCACAGTAAATCTGAGAGAGTCAGATTATTAAAATATTGTAATGTCTTTTATAAAAACTTTAAGACAATTAGAGAAGAACTAAACAAAGAAACAAATATACTGATCAACACTCTTGTAAATTCCAGTTCTACAACTTGACCATAGAACAAGACCTTGTGCCTGAAGAAAGGTCAATAAAATAATACCAAAGGTCTTCCTACTATTTCATGCATAAATCAGGATGTCAAATCTCATCAAAAAAGTACACTAAAAACATACTACTTTTTTTTTAATTTATTGATTTTTTTTCCTTAAGATCAGCAATCACTAAAGCACTTATATACTGATTTGATTTTCAAACTTTTAGCTATTTATTTGACTGAACAAAATATAGCAATTTATAAAATCAAGCTCATGAGTGGTTCTGAAATATGGCCCTACGACTGAAATAAATCCATTTATTCAAGTTCTTAATTCTAGATGACCCTGAATACTAAAATGGATTATAACAGAAGACGTTGTTAGATCTTACATTTTAGTAATAAACTATAGTAGTATACAGTTGCACCTCCACATAACAACAAGAATGAACAATAACTTTAATGAAAAAAAGAGAAAATAATAGTTGTAGAAAAAAAAGGCACCATTCACCTACATCTGTAACTTTTAAGTGATATTTGTTTTCTTATGTGGGTAGTAAAGCTAGAATGCTTCAAAAGGGAAAAAAAAATTACACTGTAGAAGAGACAATGTGAACTAATAAATATGATAAGGCTATTTGTGGACTGTAGTTGAACATATGAGTTGCTTTTTTCTTTCTAGTATTTACATATAACTTTAAATAACTGAGACTACCTTTTCACTAAAATCATCTTTGCCCGAAACTAAATGATGAGTTAGCTGCTGGATTTCAAGCACTTGATAAATAAAATATTTGGAGGTGTCACATCGCTTTGCATTTCTTTAGTGGACAAGGAAGTTTAAAATATTTTGAATGTGTAAGTATTTATTCATGTATCTATCTGTGCAGAGTTACTAGCTGGCCAAAAATCCCCGTACGGTGAAGACCAGTAATTTTTCAGCCTATCAAGGAATCATTTCCTTGAACAGTATGTGACTCATTTGTACTGAAGATCAATAATTCTGCAATATATCAAAAGAAAATTATATTTGTAATTTGCAATTTAATTTTTACGGCCACAAAGAATATTTTGAGTATTTCCTTCATGGTCTTTGACTGTGACCTTGTGATAAGTCTAACACTGAAGCATTTGAAATACTGTAATATTAACTTGTTAACAAAAGCTAATTATATATCATTTTCCTACGGTGTAGAAAATGGAGACAAGGAAGAGTCCTGAAGATGCTGATTTGGTCCAAAAGCCCATTCAACTTTAGAGTGTCTCAGATTTGCAAAGCTCTAAACTTCCCATAAAATTACTGTAAGGTTGGTGGTTCTAGCTACTCGGGCACACAGTCTTGTGATTAGAATAAGCTAAAATTAGTACAGATTTCTTTGGCTTCAGTTCTTATTATTTATGTGTAGAAGACGTGAATAATTATGTTTCCTCTATAAACATGCTGTGAGAATTAAATAATGATTGGTCTTAACAAATTCCCACTGTTAAAACCAATGAGGAGTTTTAGGAATATGGAGGATAAGCCTTAATTGAACTTACATATGTGCATAACTTTAAGCAAATCAGTAATCCCCTTAAAATAATTGGTAATACTCATGCACTTAGAACTAAGTATGTGTGTAATGGCTCGAAGGATTGGAGCCAATGATTTAAAACTGGTTTAAATTTAATCTTATATAAACTATAGATAGTATGACAATGGGTCATCACAGCTTACGGGTTTTTTATGTTATTTCATCAGCTTTGGTGGGCCAAAACAGGAATCAATGTCAACCCACGCATTAGAAGAGTTTTGTCAATTTTGACAATTTTTTGTCAATTTTAATTTTCTATCAGATTTTTGTTGTACTATTTGTAGATGGCATCAGTAGAAGAAACAATACAGTTGATAAAATACACTCTTTTAGAATTATTTTTTTAATTTGTACTAGAGAGTGAAGGCTGTTATATTCATGATTTGGGATTTCATCTTCAATTGCAAGAGAAAACATGAATTATTGTACACTCACATTTCAATGAACAGGGAGAACACTATCAATTATGTTAGAGGTGTCTGAAAGTGTATGACTGTCCGCCTGCAAATACTGCAAAAAACCTCAGACACACTTCATACTCAAGGCCCCTCATGCCAATTTATATGACGATTAAATAGCTTTTTAATTGCTGTTAAATTGTGCCAGTTAAACCGTGATTTCATGCAAATATTAAGCTGTAATGACATGCAGTGAATCATTTACTAAGATTTAGAACTCGGAACAAAGAGAAACAATTAATTCTAATCCTCTGATTCAGCTAAATTATGTGTCACTGGGCTTTTATGAATGTGGCCTGATTGCTTTGTTATCATTTATAAATTATACAAAGATTATTTCACACATTGGAGAAACTTGGCAGCAATAACCCTTCTGCAGACATCTGCGTGCAAAGATCTCAGGGGCTTCCTTATATTGATTTTTAAGGAAAATGAGTATATTGGTGAAAATGATGGATCCTTTCCTCACAGCAAAATTCATGACTTTCGATTTTCTGGAAAAGAGTAAAACACAGTCCAGATGGATGAGCATTAACAAAAATGTAGCTCTTCTGTTTCTTAGGTGAAACACAGCCCGAGTGTCAGCCCCGTCTTTTGCTTCATTTTCAAATTTTAACAAGTATTTCTACACTCTCATTGGAGTAGACTGGCATTGATGTCTTATGGAGAAGCAGGCAGACAGAAGCAACAGAGCTGAGTCTGTGCCTCATGCAGTGCTTTGCAACCTCATCTTACTTTGCATATCCTCTCTGTCTCTAAAGGTGAAGGGCATTTTGCTTTTTATGGAAAGAGGGAGGAGCAAACCCAATGCTGCAGAAGTCTAGTGAGGGCAGTGTGGTTATTTTATACACTACAGAACAATGACTGTCTAAAAACAACTTTGCATTTTTAAGTGAGAATTGTGTGTTACCAACTATTGGACTCTTCCAAGTGTGTGTTGACTACTAAATTTCCAGTGGAATACTCAGAATCAGCATTTGGCTGTGCCCCTTGAGTTCAAAACTGCTTTTTTATATACATACATACATGTAGCATAGATAAGTAGCATCACTTGATATAGAATGCTGTATTACATTTTCTCCTTTTTTGGAATCCCTTATTCTTTATTTGTGAAGCAGGTAGGAAGAATGGAAGCCAGTAATTGCAAACCAATACTCCAAGTCTGAGTGTAATGGTAAACTGCAAGTAAGTATATACATACAAAAATAATGACAGAGGCAGTGCATTCAAAGGCTTCAAGCATGGTGCTTGATTTTTCTGCTAGAATACAGTACTGACTCTTAAAAATAGAGGATATAGTTTGTGGCAGAGGTTACTGAACAGAGTGTAAGTTTGTTGGGTTCAAAATTGTTTAAGCATAACATAAAAAGAGATGCAGTCAGACTCAAACACCCAGTACAAAATCCTGCCTCCCTTTGACCTTGGAAAGATGGATCAATTTATCCAATTACATTATAGCGGGAAATGTTACAGTTTCTGTACAGAGTAATCAGACAGGGGATTAGATATGATGCTATTTGTTGCTCACTGTGTATGCGGAGAGATCACTGATAGTGTACTCGCATATGGCAAAGAAATACAATAAGGGGAGCGAGCAGCAGCAAGAGATTGATAACAAGTGCCAATCAAATGAGAGAAAGACAAGGAGAAAGAGAGTAACAATATATCCTAATGTAATTTACATTCATCTTATTAAAATTAGATTACTATTATGCTTTTCTGAAAAGAGCACACTCTTCTTTTACAAAATACATCTACATGAAGTAAAAATTGGAACTGTACAATTTTGGAAAAGCATACAGTATGCACTGTCACAGAATTAATGAAATGAGATTTGAAGCTCATCTTGAAAAAAGTGGATGCTTGAAGCTAAATTCTTAACTTCACAGTCTCTTAAATCAAGGCCCTTATTTTCCATAATGCTGCATATGCAATTTTTCCAGTACTGAGGAGATTCTGGAGTAAGGAGTACTGTCTAACCCTAAACAAGAATGAAAAGAGAGAATAAAATATCTACCTATTTTAGGCATATTGCTTTGCAGGACTTGGGGAAGCAAATAAACCAGCTATGAATAGAGTTGGTTCAAAATTTTGGATATGAAGAAATTTGTAAGGGGAATCCACCATGCATTCTGTGTTTAGTTCAAGAACACCTCTCATTTGAACAGTCACAAGAAAAACTTCATAGAATCACAGAATGTAAGGGGTCAGAAGGGACCTCAAAAGATCATCCAGTCCAACCCCCCTGCCAGAGCAGGATCACCTAGACCAGATCACACAGGAGCATGCGCAGGCAGGTTCTGAATATCTCCAGAGAGGGAGATTCCACAACCCTCCTGGGCAGCCTGTTTCATTACTGTGTCACTCTCACAGTGAAAAAGTTCCTCCTCGTGTTTACATGGAACTTCCTATGCCTCAGCTTCCACCCATTGTCCCTTGTCCTGTCATCAGGCATCACTGAGAAGAGCCTGGCTCCATCCTCCCAGCACACACCCTTTATACACTTATAAATACTGATTACATCACCCCTCATTCTCCTTTTCTCCAAGCTAAAGAGCCCCAACTCCCTCAGTCTTTCCTCATAGGAGAGATGCTCCACTCCCTTAATCATCTTTGTAGCTCTGCGCTGGACTCTCTCAAGCAATTCTATGTCCCTCTTGAACTGGGGGGCCCAGAACTGGACACAGTACTCTAGATGTGGCCTTACCAGGGCAGAGTAGAAGGGCAGGAGAACCTCTCTTGACCAACTAGCCACACCCCTTTTAATACACCCCAGAATGGCATTGGCCCTCTCGGACACAAGAACACATTGTTGGCTCATGGTCAGCCTCCAATCAACTAGGACCCCCAGGTACTTTTCCCCTTCGCTGCCTTCCAACAGATCAGTCCCCAGCCTATACTGATACCTGGGATTGTTCTTTCCCAGATGCAAGACTCTACACTGGCCCTTGTTGAATTTCATTAAATTTCTTCCTGCCCAACCCTCCAGCCTGTCCAAGTCTCGCTGAATGGCTGCACAGCCTATTCTCTTATGTCTATTCTCTTATTCTATTCTTACATCTTATATATTAAGATCACAGAATCACAGAATCATCTAGGTCGTAAAAGACCCATGGGATCATCGTGTCCAACCATTCACCCTACTCTGCAAGTTCACCCCTAGACCATATCCCCCAACACTGCATCCAGGCGATTCTTAAACACATCCAGGGATGGC
>JANIJG010020489.1:4259-20065 GCA_024611175.1 Megaceryle torquata
ACAACACCTCTCCACAACCTCCTGTCAGGTAGCTGTAGAGAGCGAGAGGGTCTCCCCTGAGCCTCCTTTTCTTCAGACTAACCAGCTCCCTCAGCTTATTCTCCAGACCCCTCACCAGCTTCATTGCCCTTCTCTGGACCTGCTCCAGCACCTCAAGGTCTGTCTTACCCTGCAGCTCCCCAGATTGAACCCAGCACTCAAGGTGCAGCCTCAACAGTGCCAAGTACAGTGGAACAGTCACATCTCTAGTCCTGCTGGCCACACTATTTCTGATACTGGCCAGAATGCCACTGGCCTTCTGGGCCACCTGGGCACACTGCTGGCCCTGAGATCCATCCCAGCTTTTAACAGACGCCCCTCTGAGTGGGATTATCTGCAGAAATTTGAAGGCCAGGCTGTACATGGCACAGAGCTGGGTTATTGTCACCTTGCCAGAGCCCAGCTGGGAGAGCATCCCCTGGGAGAGCTGTAGAGTAGGTGCTGGCATGAAGGGACACTGCCTTCTCCTTCCTGGAGTGCCAGGGTGGAAGGAGAAAGGGCTGGTGCTCAGCCCATTCAGCAGGAGGTGGTAAACATTAAAGCAATCACCTAATTAGCTAATCAAGGGGCCTCTGTGGGAGCCCAGGAAGGGAGCAGGTGTGGATGCAACTGGGGCTGTGTGTGATGTCACGTGCTGGGGAGGTGATGTGGGTTTGGGAAGACGTTCTCCAGGGAGCCTTTTGCCTGGTCCCATTGGGGCTCATAGGCTCTGCCTCCTCCCTGCTCCAGCTTTCTGTTGCCTGAAAGTTTTTGCACTGAGGACTTTGTCAACAAAATTATTAAGCCATTACCGGTGACTTGGCTCAGAAATATCCAGTGTAAACTGAAGTACCTTTTATCAGATTTTTTAGCTGAATTATTTACAGGCAGTATTACCTTTCCTAGAAGCCTCTGTCCTGTCTCCCACCCCTGTATCTGCCTTCACCCACCAGCCCAGCCTGTGGCTGGCAGAAGGCCCCCAGGCGCGACAGTGCTGGGAGAGTGGAGGTTCCTGGTCCCCCTCGGCTGGGGCAGCTCAGAGCCCTGCAGCTCCTGCTGGGTTTCAGTGAGGAGAGCTACAGCAAATGGAGGAGCTTCCTCGAAACCAGAGTGTCCTTGAGCCATCTGCCCAGACCCAGGCATGCCACATGCCCTCCACCTGGGCACAGCTCCGCACCAAGCCCTGCCTGGTCTTTGGCACCCAGACAGGCTGTTTGCTCAAGGGAAGTACTGGTGAAACTGGTTCTCCTGCTTTTTTGAGTCCACATTTCCTCCCAAGAAGAAGGTGGATGCTCAGGACCCCAGGAGGTGGATGAAGGACTCCACTGGATGGAGAATGTCTCCTGGTCCCACTCATGGCTGGAAGGTGTGCAGCTGCAGTGCAGGGAACAGACACATCCACCCACATTAAAAGGAACCAGTACACCACAGTCACTGTTTCCACTGTGAGCAAAGCACTGCTGTGTGCCGTTGCCTGTGCCCTGCTCAGTGGTGTTCACAGGGTGCTCTCACTGGCTTGATGCTCATCTCCAACCCTTTGGGTCTGTGCCCATCTCAGAAGCAGGGCTGAGTCTGGTCCTGCCATCCTTGCTAGGACAAGGACCATGGAAGATGGGTGGCCGAGGGTTCCTACAGCTTCAGAGCCCAAGGACTGCTTCAAGGCCCCCTTGGGAGTCAACACAGCTCCTTGAGGGACCAGACCCCTGAGGTGGGGCCACAGACCATGGGTGGTACCATATGTCCCTGTGACAGCACAAGTCCCCACCTGCCTCAGTGCGTTGTCCCACTTGCCACATTAACGAGAGGTCCACTGCTCTCAGAAGCTGTGGTGGTGGACCTGGAAGCATTGAAAAGCTTGCATTTGGCGTGTGGCCCCAGCTGCATCTCAGTTCCCTACTGGCACAAGCTCCAGGCTGGATGCAGACCTGGAGCATTCCCTTTCATGCCTCCTTTCAGCAGCTCAGGGGACCCTGCCATGCACCATGACCAGTCACTGCTCTGTCAGCTTAGTCCCAGCAAGGTCTGTCCTTCACTGCCCTTGTGCTCACATGGACCAGGGCCATTCCCAGCTGGTGGCAGCGGGTTTGCCAAAGGGCTCAGCCTGGCAAAGAGACATAAATGGAGACAGAAAGAGCAGCTCAGACAATCTCACTGCCTGGGATGAGTGGGTGGAGTCACCATAAGCCAAGGAAAATCATTACCTGTCCTTCCAGTGTGAGAGGCAATTAAGATGTTATGACGGAACCTCTGGAACCATTGCTTTACTACAGAAGGATCAGGAAGTGATGAGTGGTGTTCCTCAGGGGTCAGTGTTGGGACTAATGCTGGAGGCAGGAGCTCTGGGAAGATCACATGCAATGAGGGCTCCCCAACATGCGTTTCCCTTCCAGCATTGCTGTGTTTGACTCAGCTGAGATAAGGCAGCTGGAAACTGAATCACCCTTGTGATAGCCCTGGAAGCCTCTTACCAGGGAGTGGAAACAGAAGGAAGCAGCTTTGCTCTATCCCCCAGAGAGAGAAGGTCCCTGTGTCTGCCAGCCCTCCCAGACCAGGGCAGGGTGCCAGGGGTGCGATATTCTGCCTGTGCCGCTGAGCCTCCAACACGTGCCTGGAGCAACAGGAGGCTGCTGGTGCAAGGACTTGAGTCTTCTCTACTGCTCCAGCTCTCCTTAGGGTGCCCATGTCTGCAGGAACCCTCAGACCAGGAGCAGCTTAAAGCTGGACCACACTGGGAAGGGGTGACCACAGTCCCAGCTGGACCATGACCATGTCTTGGCCTTCTTGACCTCTCCTGTCTCCCCTGGCAAACCTCAGCAAGCGTCACTGAGCCCCCTGGCTGGGCCATCCTCCTCCTCTGATGTGATTTTCCTTCTCATTGTAATAAAGCTTATTATCAAGGCACCTAGCGCTCTGTGTGATTTCAGGGCACTGGATACTCTCACCTCCTGTAGACCTTGTAGGGACTTGGAATGCAAATATTAAGACTGGTGAGAGCAGAGACAGAATAGAAATGTGTGTGAGTGTGTGTGTGTGTGTGGTGGTTTAACCCAGCAGGCAGCTCAACACCACATGGTTGCTGAAAACTGGGGAAAAAACAAGTTAAATTTGTGGGTTGAGATAAAGAAAGTTTAATGGGACAGAAAAGGAAGATGGGGGAAATTATTTGAAAAAGAAAAAGAAAAAAACCAAAAAAACAACCAAACAACAACAACAACAAAACAAAAAACAAAACCAAACCAAACCGAAACAAAAACCCTAAAGGAATTAGAATACACAAAACAAGTGATGCAAAATGCACCACCACCTGCTGACCGATGCCCAGCTAGTTCCTGAGCAGTGGCCCCTGGCCAGCTCATACATCGAGCATGATGTCCTGTGGTCTGGGATAGCCCTTTGGCCAGTTCGGGTCAGCTGTCCTGGCTGTGCCTCCTCCCAGCCTCTTGTGTCTCCTGCTCGCTGGTGGTGTGGGCTGAGAAGCCGAAAAGTCCTTGACTTTGTGTAAACATGGCTTAGCAACAACTAAACCATCAGCGTGTTATCAACATTGTTCTCATCCTAAATCCAAACCACTGCCCTCGAAACAGCCACTGGGAGGAATCGTATCCCAGCCGGAACCAGGGCTGCGTGAAAGCACAAAGCAGCAGGGTGACAAGGGTTAAAAGGAGAGGTGTGTGCTCATGCTGCAGGGCTCCTATGGGTGATTTCATTCAAATGAGGAGGAGGAACTAATTGGCTGAAGATAAGGTGTTAGGAAGACACCAAACAGAGCCGTGAATACACCTCTACCACAAGTGACACAACAGATATTCATGAGTTTTGCCGAAGGCTGCTGAGGTCTGAGATAAAATAACGGGGTAAGGATTTTCAAGCAGTGTCCGCTCCAAAGGTCATCATAAAAGGCAACTCCAGGCTGGGTTTGCTGCCGACAGCGGAGGAGCTCAGAGCCACAGCCACTCGCAAGCCAGCTCTGAGACATCCTGGGTACAAACATCTGGGTGCCTCTGGGTGAAGGGGTCTGGGAGTGCCAGCAGGTGAGCTGACTTTACATATTGTAAAATAAACCCACCTTCCCCTTCTACAAGACCTCACACTGGAGGGGTTTAGCAAGTTCCCATGCTCTGCTCCGTTTGGTGCCGTGTTGCTTATGCTCCTCCTGGACCTGATCCTTCCTGATAGTGCTGAGCCGAGACTGAGTGGGTGTGTGCCTTGGGGTATTGTTGTGATACCATCCAAGACTGGCCAGGCTGCTGGGCAACCGACTGCTCTTTCCTTCAGCGCCCTCGTATTTTATTGCTTTTCCTGGGGAAATATCTGATTATCCACCAGGATTTCTGAGTTACACAGCTTCAGATAGTGCCAGCCTGTGGACAGCTTCCGGAGCTGATCTCCTTGCAGCTCTCCCTTGCAGCATTGCTCCCAGCTGGCCGTGACCTTTCTCTCGTGTTTGTGTTTGCAGGAGGCTTCACCATGACGTTCTCTAAGAAGAGGCACTTCACCAATGCCATCGTTGGGGCATTGGTTGCACTGTCCATCATTGCCCTTGTTTTCAGCCTGGTGAAGATTGAAGATGTCACCCTGCCACCCACAGTCAAGGTGAGCACAGAAGAAGGTCCCTGATCACCACTGCAGAGACGAGTCACCTTGGGCAAGCACTCAGAGACAACAGCTTATCTTTGGGGTTAGGAGGTGAAAGTGGGTCGGTAGGAACTGCCTTGTAGCAGCTGGGGGGATATTTTCTTCCCATCTCAAAATGCAGGTAGAAGAAATACAGCCTGGCCACCTCAAAGTCATGGGTGGGGAAGCCTCCTGTGAAACTAGCCCCCATGATAAGCGTTTTATGTTTCAAGGAGATTAACTTTGGGCAGATAGGTAGGGCTTTGCCCTGCCCTGTTCCCTCTGTCCTCCCAGGGCAGCGCAGGCTGATACACCTCCATGTGCCCTTTGGTCCTACCAGCTCCCACCGCCTTGTCCTAATTCGCTCACGGGACAGCACAAGCATTGTGGTGAGGAGCCACATCCTCCTCATCCCTCCCCTGCAGCTTGACATCCCACCCTGGCTGATGAGAGAGGGTTGGCACGGTTTGAGGGTGAGCTGGAGGGTTTTACGGGGGAGGGGCATGTGGCTGAGTGGTTGAGTGCTCCTGGACTGGGGCTGGTGTGGCTCTGCCAGTCCCTGCCCAGGCTGGGTGTAGCCATGGAGGTAGCAGAGGGCACTGGAGATGAGAAAGTTGCTAGCCCCAAGGTGGGGCCAGTATAGACACAAAAGGTATGTAACCAAGAAAAAAGATAAAAAAGCATGAGGAAACAACCAATAAATGTTTGTGTGAGCTGTCACTGCTGCCCAGTCCTCAGGAGGGGGAATGAAAAGTTCCCTCCCTTGCCCTAAGAAATGCCCATGCTGAGCCCAAGGCACTGCCACCATGCTGCTCTGCCACGGTGCAGATAGCTGTGTGTGCCTTAGAGAGATCTTTTTGGTGGCATCCTATGGCCTTGGCAGGGCCATGGTGGTGCCAGGAACAGGCTGCTGCTCCTCCTGCCAGTGTGATGTCTTTGTTTTTCCTTCCAGTATGGGATGGTGTTTGATGCAGGCTCATCCCACACCTCGCTGTTCATCTACGAGTGGGATTCAGACAAGGAGAATGACACTGGTGTGGTCTGCCAGACCTTGTCCTGTGATGTCCAGGGTCAGTATCCCTCTGCCATGGGCTCAGTGCTGCCCTGTGTCTTCATATGGTGCATGGGATAACCTGGCCCTTCCTCTTGTTGGCCTGCCCGTGCTGGGCAGGTCTGTTCATTGGGCTGGCACAGTGGGGAGCTCTGTCTCCAGGAAGGTGGTCCCTGACTCCACATAGGCTTCGCTCTTGGTTAGAGGGCCCTCAGCACCGTGTAGTGCCCACACGCTTGGTGGGACTGAGGCAACTTGGTGTTGCTCTGGATTCATTCAGCTTCCTCCACCTTGGTCTGTCCCCAGCTGCCCAAGCTGCTGACCTGGCTGGGGAAGGTTTCATCCAGAGAGCTGGGGACATTGCTGAAGGCGTGGGAGACATGGGGAAACCATAGGAGAGGAATGTAAGCAGGTCTTGGAGGACCAAGGGACCCTGGAAAAGCACCTTTTTGTTGCAAAGAGGTGACAGACCTCACTGCCCTGTGCCCTCTTGCTCCCACATCCCCGTTCTCAGCTGCTTCCAGCAGCCTGTCCCAGCCAGTCTCTCTTCCAGGGCAGGGCATATCGAGCTATGCCAACAACCCCCCGAAAGCCGGTGATTCCCTGAGGGAGTGCCTGGATAAAGCCCTGCAGGTTGTTCCTGATGCAAAACAGAGGGATGTCCCAGCTTATCTTGGAGCAACGGCAGGAATGAGGCTACTGAGGTATTGCTGAGGGGTGTGGGGGGAGGGAGCAGTGACCAAGCTGCAAGCAGCCACTGCCAGGACACAGTGTCCTGCACAAGTCCAGGCTGCCATGAGCGAGTGACTCGGGACTTGGGAGATGTCAGCCTGGTGAGGACACAGGGGTGGCTGAGTGACAGGCCCTGGGGCAGAGAGGCCGCTCAGAGGTGTGTCTCGGCATCCTGGGACCCCAAGTCCCAGGATAGTTCCGCATCCCCAGTTCCAAGCAAGAAAAGCTTCTCAGAGCAATTTGTTTCCTCTTCATTATTCCTTAAACACAAGAGTTGAGATGCCACCAGGGGATGTGCCATCTGCCCAGGCAGATGGGTGCTGGTGAGTGAGCAGGGCAGAGGTAAGAGGCAACAAGGTGCTGTGGGACCCCCCCATGCTAGCTCTTTTCAAATGCCAACCTTCATTTCATGGTCCTTGGTTTTATGGTTGCAGGTATCTAACTTTATTTCCATGCCCTGGCAATCAGACCCCTTCCCAGGAAGGAGTTGGGTCATAGCCTGAAGGAAGGTTACTTGCTTCAGAGAGCGAGCACATGTCAGCAGCTCCAAGAGGTCTTCCCCACCCAGAGGTCTGAACCCAGGCTGGCACCTTCCCGAAACACCCACTCGAGCTCAGCAACCAGCCCTGGCTTTGGTGCAGCCAGCGGGTGATGTTCAAACCATGTGTTTGCAGCACAATCTCCTCTGGCCTCCAGCATGACAAAGATACTTAGGTAGGGAAGAGCGGCCTGATTGGGATCAAGCTGCACTGGTGGGAAGAGATTGCTCCTGCTCCTAGATCTGTGATGCCAAGTCTAGGCAGCTGGGATTTACACTGGGCCAGCAGCTTTGGCAAGTTACGTGTCAGGAAACCACGCAAGCTGCTTGTTGCAAATACTGGAATATGTGGAACTGGGGAATAAAGAAACCCAGACTGTTTCCTTGTGTTTCCTCTGTAGCACTGATGTAACTGTGCATGTGTCCTGACCTTTGAGTCCTCCTTAGGGAACAGAACCGCTCAGCAGCAGATCAAGTCCTGGCCGAAGTTGCTAAAACAATGCAAGAGTACCCAGTGGCTTTCAAGGGGGCTCGAATCCTTACAGGCGAGGAGGAAGGGGCTTATGGCTGGATCACCATCAACTACCTGCTGGACTCCTTCACTAAGGTGGGAAAAGGGTGAGACACCCACTCCCCCTTTGCTAATACAGCTTTTCTGTTTTTTCTTAAGCTTGTTCAGCGTGGAAGGAAAGGTTGGGGCCAGCAGCTCTTGGGGGAGGCCGTGGGGAAACAGCCAGTTACCCTCTGCTTGCCTAGAGGGAAAGAGAATGGGGGGAATCGGGAATGGGGAGGTCTCTGTTTAGAGCTAAAGGAACATCTTTGTACCATGTGGACACAGGCTCTTGTGGGGATGGAGAGGTTGTCCTGTGGGCACCATTTGCTCCTGCTGGGTTAGTCTGGCTGTCCTGGGATGGCTCATCTCCATGTGGCACTGGAAGACTCCAGGTCTGGTTCATTGTGCCGGTCTGAAGGAAGCTTGAACCAAACCGTTTTCCTGCCATCCTCTATCCCAGCTGAGAGTGGTGCTGACACCGCTGGGCTCCTCTGCAGGCTGTTGGAGGAGCTCTGTCCTTCCCCTTGCACCAGTGCCTCTGCAGCCCATTCTTCAGGAAGGGCAGTGCCTCCAAGCCAGGTCCCCACCACTGCTTTGGTCTGGAGGCCAGTGGTTCAGAGCCACAAGCCCACAGCATGTTGGCACATCTTGACCATCAAACAGTTCAATCTCTGCTTTTTTTCTGGCTCTGAAAAATGTCCAGGCTGGTTGGGCAGGACAGGCCATGGGGCCTCATGTACAGAAATAACTGAATGGAATAGCTGTTGAATTTAGTAACAAAACCCCATTGACTTCCATGGGATGAGAATTTTGCTCAGGGCAAGTTAATCTCAGCCATGCATGACTCCTCTTCCTCTCCTGTCTCGCCTTGGCAGTACTCCCCCAAAACACACACGTGGGTTCGTCCAGAGGCAGCCAACATTTTGGGGGCACTGGATCTTGGAGGAGCATCCACTCAAATCAGCTTTCTGCCTGAAGATTCAGTGAGAAACTGGAAAGAAGCCTCCAAGTTCACGCTGTATGGGTATAGCTACGACATCTACACACACAGCTACCTCTGCTATGGGCAGAATGAGATGTTGAAGCGACTGGCAAAGGAATTAATTGTGGTGAGAGGGGAACTGTGGGTTAATTGGTTTCTGGTCTCATTATACCAACCACAGACTTGATAATGCATAAAGTAAGAACAGGTCAAGAGACATCAGCGGGGACTGGGAGCAGGTACAGACTCCTTGGAGCATGGGTAGACAGATATGGAGAGGAGCATGGGAAGTGTCAGAAGAGGCACCTTGGGAGACATCTTCTGGCTATACAAACCTGCCTCGCACAGGGTGCAGAAAAGACATGACCAGGCTCTTCTTGAAGGTGCAAAGTGACAGGATAAGAGGCAGTGGGCACAAGCTGGAACATGTGAGTTTCCAAGCAGATGGAGGGGAAAAGCTTTTCCCTGTAAGAATGGTCAAATATTCGAATAGGACCCAGAAATGCTGTGAAGTCACCATCTGTGGCGATATATAGAACTTGATGGCACAAGGGTCTGAGCAACCTGATCTAGTTGGTCATGCTTTAAGGAGGGGTTTGGCACAGGGACCCTATAACTCCCCCAAACCTCAACTACCCTGTGACTGCACAGACCTGAGAAAAGTGAACCAGAGATTTTTCTTGTGACATCTTTTGGAAGGTGAGAGGGGAAGATGGTCTTCATGGAACTGCACCTTGCCAGGAGCAGCAGCCTTGGTGAGCCAGAAGGGTTTGCTTACGCCACACAGCCAGGAAGATCCCAGGTGGTGTCCCTGGGTGGGGATAGACCTTGAGACAGAATTGGTGTGGAGAGGGCTTTGCGTGCCCCAAATCATGATCCTGCTTGCCAGGGAAGAGACATGCCAGGCCCCTGAAAGTGGCCTGTGCCAGTGGGAAAGGGAATGAGACAAAGCAGGGAGAGATTTAGTGTTGAGCTCAGGCTGGGACTGCAGATGGCCCACAAGACCAGGATTAAACCACAGGAGGGTCCTTCCCTGCCAAGGAGCTGGGAAGTGCCTGCACCCATGGCTCTGGGGGAGCGCTGGGTGAATGCCCACCAAGAGGCTTTGGAGGAGGCTGCAGTCTGCGATTTTGCTGTTCCCAGGAGTCATCCTCCAGCACACGAGTCGATCACCCTTGCTACCCAAAAGACTACAATGAAACCATCTCGCTGTCTTCCTTCTGCACCAGCCCCTGCACGAACCAGAGAGACCCATGCCTGACCCTCGTCGACAGGAACGTGACCCTGGAGGGCAGGGGCAATGCCAGCGAGTGCCTGGCTGCTGTCAAGAAGCTGTTCAACTTCTCGGCGTGTGGCCAGAGCCAGGACTGCACCTTTGACGGTGTCTACCAGCCCCCAGTCAGAGGGCAGTTCATTGTAAGGCAAATCCCATCCTCCCACCTCCACAGCAGAGCATGTCCCCAGGTGCTGTGGTGTCCCCATGTGCCCCATGGCACCGTCACCTCCCCACAGCAGAATGGGAGCAAGAAGCTCCGAAATCCCCAGGGCACACCAGGGATTGCTGCTGTCTGGTTCTCCAGCCCGCTCTCTAAAGGGATTATGTTAAAAAAAGAGTTGCTTAGTCCAAATCCAAATTTTCAGCCAAAAAAAGCAACTTAGCCAGCAGCCTTCAGGCTCCGTGTGCTGCTGTAGGCAGCAGGCACCTACCCCCCCAGCCCACCATCTCTGCTGGGACACAAGGATGGGACAAACACGATGGACAAACCCCATCTCCTGCTTCAAGGGAGACAGGGGCAGCTGCCCCAGGGGGTTCCCCACTGTAGCTCAACAGCACCTCTGCCTCTTGCCTTTCAGGCCTTCTCTGCCTTTTACTATAACTTCAAGTTTC
Organism: Megaceryle torquata; assembly: GCA_024611175.1. Classification (NCBI taxonomy): domain Eukaryota; kingdom Metazoa; phylum Chordata; class Aves; order Coraciiformes; family Cerylidae; genus Megaceryle; species Megaceryle torquata. Next base: position 14,636 of record JANIJG010020489.1, read on the forward strand.
TCAACCTGACCAAGGGGCAGTCGCTGGGCACTGTCAGGGAGACCATTGAGCATTTCTGCACAAGAAGCTGGGAAGATGTAAGTTCCACATGATGGGAGGCTGTGGGGAAGCTGCACAAGCAAATTGGTTCTGGGGCTGGAGAAGAGGAGTGGGAACCAGGACCATGCTGCACACACCCTTGGGGTCCTTCCTTGTTCATGCAACTTTGGGAAAGAGGCAGCCAGGGCAGGTGAAGGCAGCAACATCTTCCCTCCAGCACAGGAGATGGGGATGGAGATGGGTCTGTAGCACTAAGAGGAGAGACAGCTGCTGGCACCACTCTGGAGATGAGTCAAATGGGAATGGATAAAGCCAAGGACCACCGTGGAGCTGAAAGCAGGAGCCTCTTGCACGAGGAGGTTCAGATGGGAGAATCTGAGGCAGGAGGAGCTCAAATACATTTCCCTGTTTCCATGAGGAGTGTAAATCCTCCTCAGGGAGTTGCCCTGTGTGAACAGGTCCAAAGTACCTGCCCGGTCCAGAAGGCTTTTTCCAGATGCTGGTGGCTGCAAAGCCATTGCTCCTTGTACAGTAGCTGCCAGGACATTGCCCCTTCATGGAAATTGCCTGAAAATAACTTCCTTTCCTTCCCAAATACACTTCCCCACCCCAGCTGTCTTCTAGCTACCCTGAAGAGAGTCCTGAGCGACTGCCAAAATACTGCGCTAACGCCAACTACATCCTCACACTCCTCCTCGATGCCTACAAGTTCAATGAGACCAGCTGGAGCAACATCTTCTTCCAGATGAAGGTAGGCAGCAAACCCAGCCGGTGGGCAGGAGGAAAGGGGAAACAAGCCAGCCTGCTGCACTGCAGAGCCGGGAGAGCCAGGGTCCAGAAAGCCCTTCCTGCCCCACGGCCCAGCATGGCACTGGCTGTGGGGCCAGCTGCTGTGCCCTGTTTGGGCTGCACAGGAGCGGGTGGCCCTGCATGGTCGGTGTGGCTTCCAGGCAGGACTAACTCCTCGTCCCCTCTCTCCTCGGCCAGGCGGGGAGTGCTGATGTCGGCTGGACACTGGGCTACATGCTGAACCTCACCAACATGATCCCAGCAGAGGCTCCAGCACGGGTGAAGGGGCACATTCCTTCCCTGTGGGCTGCGGCTGTTGCCTTCATCATCCTCACCCTTGCCTTGGGCCTCGCTGCCCTGCTCCTGCTCCTGTGGGCATAGGAACCCGGCTGCGATCCAGAGTCCAGCAGCAGCACGTCAGGGCTGTCGGGCTGTCTGCACCACGCGGCCCTGCACCCCTGCCAGCAGGACTGGCAGCCTGAGGCTGGTTCAGTGATGCTGAGCATATTAATCTCTACAGCACTGGAGAACCGAGGTCTGGCACCCCATGGGACTGCCCCCAATACGCAGATAGGCACCACTTGAGGTTTTCAGAGGAGCTCCTCTCCTGTGGAGACCCGCTGAGATCGGCCAACACACCACAGGAACCCCAGCCATGACTATTAGCCTCCTTACACCACTAGGCCTGTTACAGATATGGCCTCCCTCCCACTGGCTGGCACATGGGGCCATGGAGAGCCAGCCTGGCCATGGAGGAGCTCCCCGAGCACCAGACTGCCAGAGCATGGCAGCAGGCACTTGGTGACAGGATGCTTGGTGCAATGCTGGGTCTGACCACGGTTGCCAACAGCCAGGCAGGTCCCTACCAGGTTTGCCAGCATGTGGGCATGCAAGGCTCTGTGGTACCCCAGCTGGATCTCCTGAGGGTGAAGCATTTGGGTTTATTTGAGAGTCTTGGAGACAGAAGGCAAATTGAGCATCCAGAGTCAGAAGCATGATCCATGCCTCCACAGAGGACTCATCTCATTATCTCATCTCATCTCATCTCATCTCATCTTCTTTTTCTTCTGGGATAAAGAGATCAGTGTTTCCAAGTGTTTTCTTGGAGACCAGACCAGAAGGCCTGGACACTGTGGGTGTCTAGGCTGAGACTCCAGCAGGCTGTGAGTCCTGCCCTGCCCCTGTGCACATGTCTGAGCTGGGTCCTTCCCATCACTGCACCCTTGCCTTTGCCTTTGCTTCTGCTCATTTGTTATCTGCCCTGTGGATGACTCACCCTGTTATTTTCTACCCGGCATCAAGGACCTGACCTTTGGTGTCTCTGCAGAAAGGCAGGTGTCTCACAGCTCTCGTCACCCAAATAAACATTGTAAAAGGCAGAGAATGGGGAAATGTCTGTTGCTTTGCTCATGAACAGTCATGATTTTATTGTTTCCATCTCCCAGGTGAGGGCTGGTGATGATGATGTGGACTCAAGGGAGAGTCAGCATTGCTCAGTGCTACAGGAAATGCCCTTGGAGACCTCACAGCATCTGTCAGAACTTGGAGAAGAGCCAGTGGGTCATGAGGACAGGCCTTCTTCTGACAGCTGGGGTGGCTCACCTCACCCATCCACTACCTGACAGCGGCACTCCCCAGAAATGTAAGGGGGATGACCAGGAGCTGTCCCAGCAACATCCCCAAATTGCCTTGTGTGCTGGAAAGGGAGGGTGAGATGTCTGCCTGGCACAGACATGGGGTGCAGCCAGACTGAAGAGGAACTTTGTGAAGGAGAGCAGAGGCTGCTGCCATCCCCCACCTCACAGGGCTTCTCAGTCCTCGGCAGAGACCAGGTTCCATCTACTGGGCCAGCTTCCCCCATAGCCCCATTGCCACTGCCCCTTTGTCTGGCATGGCATGGCATGGCATGGCATGGCATGGCATGGCGAGGAGAGGAGAAGAGAAGAGAAGAGAAGAGAAGAGAAGAGAAGAGAAGAGAAGAGAAGAGAAGAGAAGAGAAGAGAAGAGAAGAGGAGAATTTCAGTTGGAAGGGACCTACAATGATCGTCTTGTCCAACTTCCTGGCCAGTTCAGTGCTGACCAAAAGCTGAAGTATGTTGTTAAGGGCATTGTCCAAATGACTCTTTAACACTGACAGGCTTGGGGCATCGACCAGATCTCTGGAGAGCCTGTTCCATTGTCTGGCCACCCTCTCGATGGCTATGGACAATGCAGGCTCTTGTCCTGGGGTGGGGCAGAACACATCTGCCCCACACTGGGTATCTGCTGCAGGCTGTAGCCAGCCCCATGTTGATCCTGTTGCTGTCAGACACCCCTGCTCTCTTCCCTGACCCACCATGTCCAGCCATCCCACATCACTGTGGTCCTCATGACCCCTGTGCTGATCCCCTGCCCCACACGTCATTCCCTCTCTCCTACAGCATCTCCAACCAGCAGTGAGGGGAAAGGAAAACCAGAGAGCACAGAGCTATAGGAAGTTTTTTTTAAAGCCTGTCCTTGTTCCAGCCCACCAGGCCAGGCCAGGGGTGCCCCACAGTACCAGTTCACAGCTCCTGGACATGTGGGGGTGATTCCCCATCTGCAGCTCCTGGCTCAAGTGCGACAACCGGACTAAGGAGCTTCAGCTGCCTCTGGAGCCGGTGCTGCTAGAGTCTCTCATAACCAGAGTTTTTCTGGCAGCACATGATGGTGAGCAGGCAGAAGGTGAAGATCAGCATGATGGCCAGTAAAACTGTGGCTGCCATCCAGGTGCTTCTCTGGAGCCCTACAACTCTCTGGGGAGTCTCTGACGGAATCATGTTGGTGAGATTGAGCATGTAGCCCAGAGTCCAGCCCACGTCTACATTAGTGACCTGTTCAGACAGAGAACGAAGAGGGATGAAATCTGCACGGTACCATGCAAGCTGGAGAGCTAGAGAAGACCTTTGTTGTCGCACCCCCAGGTTCTGCTCCACAGCCACTGTATCTGTGCGTACTTTGGTCTGCAGATACCCCATTAGCGAGACAAGCTGGGAGAGACCATACATGGCCCAGGCCAGTTGTCCCAGGAGGTACCTCTGAGCTAACTCAAGAGCTGTCCTGGTCACAAGCAGTTGGCCATCCTGCCCGTTATCCTCTGCTCCCCCATCCAGGCAGGGGCAGGGGCAGGGTGGGCAGGAGCCATTTCATAGAATCAGCCAGGCTGGAAAGGACCCTCAAGATTATCGAGTGCAACCAATAACCCTACTCTACATGTCCACTGCTAAACCATGTCCCTCAGTAGCTCATCTACATGGCTTATCAACACAGCCAGGGATGGCAATTCAACCACCTCCCTGGCCAGGCCAGGCCAGGCCTTGACAGCCCTCTTGGTGAAAAAATTCTTCCTAATGTCCAACCTAAACCTCCCCTGGTGCAGCTTGTGGCCATTTCTTCTTATCACTTGTTACTTGGGAGAAGAGACTGGTACCCACCTCTCTACAACCTCCTTTCAGGTAGCTGTAGAGAGCGAGAAGGTCTCCCCTGAGCCTCCTTGAGGCTAAGCAACCCCAGGTCCCTCAGCTGTTCCTCACAGGACTTATTCTCCAGACCATTCACCAGCTTCATTGCCCTTCTCTGAACCTGCTCCAGCACCTCAGTGCCTTCCTTGGCGCAAAGTGTGGAAGCTGGAGGCTGCTGGTCACTCTCCTACCTGCCGGACAAAGTGGATGTTAAGCCAAGTTGTGTGGTTGAATTTGAAGCCTTGCAAGAGAAGGATGAGGGCGTAGGAGCTGGCTGCACAGGCATCACGGAGGTGGGTCCTGTTCATGGTGGGGAACTCCTTCTGCACCTGCAGAGGTGGAAGAGTTGGAGGGCTGCATCACAAAGCAGTGCTCGGTGCACCTACACTGTAGGAAGAACCCAAAGTGCATCTGGGAGCAAAGACCCAGGAGTGCCTGGACTTGGGGAGCAAGGAGGACCTGGGAGGCTGCAGGCTGCTCTCCCATCACTCTCCCTGTCCAGAGATCTCCTAGCTCCTGCCAGCTGCTGTCTACACAGCAGAGAATAGGCTGCAGATGAGCTGCCCAGTGCCAGGCAGAAGGTGGGCAGGGGCTGGCATCAACTAGGCAGGACCTCACCTTCTCCCAGCTGCTGTTGCAGAAGTGCCCAATGGTGGCATTGACGTTGCTCAGGGACTGCCCTCCAGTCAAGTTCAGCAGATGAAGGTCATGATAAAGCCCTGAAAAGGCCTGTGGGTGTTTTAAGACCAAAGGCAGCAGGTTAGTGAAGCACCCAGGCCACTCTGGGTGCTCTGCAGGGGTCTGTGAGGCCCCGTCTCAGCATGGCAGGGTGACACCCACTGACCGGCTCGGAGGGAGCCCTGGGGCTGCTCCCCACACCCAAAGAGACTGGTGCTGTGACAGCAAAGGTCTGGGTCTGTCTGGCCCACTGGTGAGCACCCTGCATGGGGCACATCCCACCTTTCAGGGCTGTCACTATTCAGCCTTTTCTCCTCCAGAAGTTTTCCTGCAGCCATGACCAGCCTCTGGTGCCCCCAGACCCCCACCCCCCACCAGAGCCGCAGGGCCGGAGGCTCCTTACAAAGAACTGTCCCCGTACGGGCGGCTGATAAACCCCGTTGAA
>JANIJG010020491.1:0-86268 GCA_024611175.1 Megaceryle torquata
AGCAACCTGCTCTAGTGGGAGGTGTCCCTGCCATTGGCAGGGGGTTGGAACTGGGTGATCCTTAAGGTCCCTTCCAATCCTGACAATTCTATGATTCAGATCACATTTTGGTGCTCAGAGAACTCAGGTGTCCCAGAAAGCACAGCTGTAGCTTCTGCAAACCTTACCTGTAAGGGTGTCTAACAAGTATTACCTGGGGTGGTGCTGAGCAACCCACGTCATGCCAGGAGCGCTACGTGGGCAGTGTTTGAGTGCCATGGCACAAGGCAGGTGATGGGGAGTGGTGTGGGAGCTGCTGCTGCTGCAGTGACCCTGTGCCCTGCCCAGGGATATTTGTACCAAGCGAAGTTTCATGCTGGAGTGTACAGGAGCTGAACAGCCCAAGTTGGGAGTTCTGGAGTCAGGGAGTGAGGGAGGGGCAGGAATGGGCTGCATCTCCTACTAATAATTAACTGACTGGACTAGGTGAAAAATCTGCAAGCTGTTTAATTTTCTTGTTTTAATTGTTGGGGTTTTCTTTTTTTGATGTGCTGCTATAAATGGTAGAATTGTGATGATCAGTCAAATAAACTGGGGTGGCAAATTACTATGGTACAGGAAAGGATGTTACATTGCTGTTCCTGTCTTCAGCTGAAATATGTTTGTTATTTATGTCTTTTTAATGTTTAAATTGCCTAATTACTGTGTTCTGTGAGGGTATTATTTTACTCAATTTATTATTCTTTTATTTGCAAAGAAAATTTTTATTCAGTGCCAAAAGATCGGCTCAGGAGTGGTTTTTATTTTGTTAGTTATTTAGCTTTGCTTTTAAGAAGTTTTCCGGTGGCCAAAATTTTGCAGCATAACTCTGCTAATTCTGTGTGTCCCTTAAAATAACTCTTGAAATGCACTGAATAAAATGAAGAATAAGAAACATAGGGTACTGATCAATAACAGTTTCTGTAAGAGAGGTGCCACTGGCTTGCCCAGACCTAAATACTATTGCTTTCTGGGTCTGCAGCATGTTACCCCTTGTAGCTTCTCCAAGAACTTGCTTAGTTTCTCTCTGCAAGGGTAGCAAGGAGAAAGAACATCCCCTGGGTGCCAACCTGGAACGGCTGCCAACCCCTGAGCTAACTGGCATTAGACTGGTGGAGACAGATCGATGTGCTTCTCCCAGCCTGTTTGAAAATCTTGCTAAAGCCTTCCAAGCACCAGTCTATACAAGTTCACCAGCTGTATTTTCTCCCTCTTTTGTGTCATAGGAAGGCATGCGCCGTGTGTCTGAGCTCTACCTGAGCTTGTCTGTCAGCTCTGCTTTGGAGCAGTATGGGAATAATGCACTATGTACATTCTTTCTCCCAAATGGATTCTTTTTTTTTCTGTACTCCTCCTTAAATGAGCTTGTGCCAGAAGCTGCTGAGATGTTAGGAAGGCTCCGGAAGGTGGTAATTTGCTCACTTAGAGCTCCACAAAAGATACCAATTTTTTGGATAGTTCTTGCCATCTAAAGGCAAATATAATTAAGAAATGGAGTCAGTTTACAAATAGGTCATGGATCGTGTAATAAACTGCAATTGTTGACGTTTATGGAGCCTTTTCTCCTAAACATTGTTTATGAAAGGCAACTGGCAAAGGCAAGGAGACAAAAACTGCTGTAGGCTCCTTTTCTGGGCAGCGCACAGTCTCCCGAGCTCCTCCTCTCTCTTCAGCCTATCTTTTTGAAGTTCCTTTTTAGTATTTTCATGTACCTACATGTGCTAGACTTCAAGTGATGCAGTAGTTGATTTTCTCCTGCCGAGAGCTGTGGGTTGTTAATTGCTGGGATGGTTTTAACGGGTTTCATCTGAATGCTGGCTTTCCCTTGGGAGGCTGTGGTGCACGTCTGTGATTTCAGATACTGTGAGGGACTTGGTGGAGCTGCGTAGGGTGTGTGTCCCAGCCCAGAGTGTCCTGCTGGGCTGCCAGATGTCCCGTGGGACTGTCACCTTCACCAGCTCAGTGTGGAGGATTCCACCCCAGTGACACAAGCATCTCAGCCCCAGGTCAACCTCAGGAACAGTGGTAGGTGCATGTATGGTCTGGCTTGTTGCAGGAGAGCAGCACTGCGTCAAAGCACCATAGCAGCTGCAGGCAAGAAAGGGTCAGCTTCTGGAAGCAGCCAGTAAATTAGCCATCAGGTTTTTCTCATTTCAGTTTGCTGTGGGTTGCGTCCCATTCTTGTACTAGAATCATCTACTCGGGTCAGAGTCAGCTAATCTGAAGTAGAAAAACTCTTGCTGGAGGCAAAATGTCTATTCTTCCTTCATTACCCACACCAGACTGGTGAGAAAAAAACAAAGGTGGGGGAGGCAGTGAAAACCACATCAGGAAAAGAGTTGAAAGACCTGGGACTGAGCTGAAGCCTTGTCTGCAGTCAGCTTTGTTTCGCGTGATCTTGCGTGCTCAGAGGTATGGTGAGTTGCCTTCAGGAGAAGGAAAATCAGAGTTAGCCAAGGAATGACCTGGAGCTGGGCTGCTCAAAAGCTGGCAGCGTTGGGTCGCAAAGCTGTGGTTCGGCCCCATTGGTAAGGAGGCAAGGACGAGGTGAAAGCTGCATCCTGTGGGGAACTTCGAGGAACAATAGCATCTCTCATGCTTCACGGCTATAAAATGCATGAATCACTCACCTGAGGCAGGAGAAGGCAGGAGCAGTTGATATCAGCTGCAGAAGCAGAGTCACTCATTCCTTCGGGGTTAGCACATTTCCCGACAGATCCAATCCGCGCTCCAGAGGCTGTCTGGCTGTCTCCCTGCCTATACGAGCTGGGAGCAGATGTTCCATGTACTTCTTCAGCTGTGCCAGACAATCCACCATGCAGGAGCCCAGGTGGATGCTCCTGTTGCTGGACATAACGCTAGGCAAGAGTTGTTGTGTCACACCGTGGGTGCCATCCTCACGCAGGTGCGGTACCCGGCACTGCACGGGGTGTTGAGGACGGTCCTACCCCAAGGGTCATGGGGACAACCCTTTTCTCCCTTCTGATGAGCAGTATGAAGGGCTTTTTTTTTTTGAAGGACCATTTTTTGATGGTCCATGCGAAGCCCCATGGTCATGTCTGAGAGGTCACTGTTTTTATAATGAAATAAATCCTGCAGTTGTAATTTTAGTGGAAAAGGTTGAAGAGTGACCAAGCTGGGGTTGAACCTATCCACCATAAAACCCCGTGGTGCAAAATTCCCCCCTCCCTGCACTGTGTGAGTTGGCGTTTGGGACACCAATAAAAGCCCAACAGAAGTCAAGTTAACCTCACTTAATCTTTGTCTTTTGCTGCGGCATTCAGCCTGGTGTCAAAGACTCATATTAATAGGATTATTCTCTTGTCAGATGGAAGCTGGAGATAGTATCCCAGATGTACATGCCTGGTTTGAAGGCCTGATTATCTTGTTGGTGTCAGTTCTTGGCCTCTTATCAAAGGGACTCTCACGCACATCACCTTTCAGCTCCTCGCTCTCAGCTCAGCAAGGAGGAGGAGTACACTTAAATAATTTCCAGCTGCTAAGCTGATGTTTACCATGGTTTCTTTTCCTCTGGGGCAGTACTGTCAAGAACAGGCTCCCAAGCTTGTCAGGTAGAGGAAGGATGGCAGAAGGTTTCTTATGGTTGAGTACAGTAGATAAGGTCCGAGCTGCCGTGCCGGGTCACAGCGCAGTGTATTGCCCAGCACAAGCTGCTCGTTGGAGCCCTTTGGGTGGCGGAGGTTTGGTTTAAGGTTAAAGGATCATGTCTTTGCTGTGTCAACTGTGGGGTCTGTCTGCTCAAGAAACAGAAAAATGTCACGTTGGTCTTGGCGGGCATCATTTTAAAAGACCCTTTCTTGCTAAAATGCAGCTTCAAACCTGCAAGTGTTACGAGGCGGCTCGAGAAGTGACCTTAGAGAGGGTTCAGAAGTAATGTAAATAATTCCCTTTTTAAAAAATCACCTACTTCACTTTTATCAATTTATCAAATAGATTAACTAGGAGGTCTGGTGTTTCTGGATTCACTTCACATCAGTGTGTAAATCTTTCTGTAATGAAGGTGTCAAGAAGACAAAGCAACTATTTCCTACTTCTAAAATCCCTAAAATCATTTGGTTCCTGTCGTGGTATAACCAGGCTAAACACAAGCTGGTTCTGAAACCAGCCCGAATATAATAAATACAGGAGCTTCAATCTCCATCATTCGCTTGTCCTTTCCCAGGCACGTTGACAAGGGGTTGTTTAATTGAGCTGAACAAACCGGTACGTGGCGGGGGTGTGCTGCATGGGGGGGAGCTGCCAAGGGAGTAGCAGCACTGCCCTGTGGGCTGGCTGGATTGGCTGGGAAACCCGCGCTCAGAGAGGAGTCCGGGCTTGAAATGTTGAATGTGCATTCTCCGGATGACTTCATGAAGCGCCGAGAGCCAAGCCCCACATGCTGCACTGCAACCAGCAGCGAGAGAGAGGGGGAATTAAACTAGAGGGGGGGACAAGCAAAGGAGGCAGTTGTGGTGCTCCCAGTTAGATTGGCACGTGCAGCAGTAGCGAACTCAATGTATTGTGGCCTTCTCTTGGGTGCGGGTGGATTGGAAGTTACTTCTGTGTTTCAAATTAAAACACTCTCAAGATATTTAATTTTATCATGTATCATTAAAATCTACATAAGAAAAGGGCATCCAGTGAAGTTTCCATTAGCTTGTGTCACACCTGACTCCTGCAGGTCGCAGCATCGCTAGAATGAAAGATTTTCTTCTTGTATTTCACAAATCACTTTTAAATATCCTGGCTTCTGTCTTCATCACTAGCACTAAACTACCATGTTGTTGCATTACCAGTTAATTCTTGCTTCAGTTCACAAGACCTCTCAAATGTCTTTTCCCGTGCTTAGATTCTGCTATTTCTGCATCACAGAACTGTTCTATAGCTCTCTTAGCAGAAAACAAAGGTATTTTTGTTACCATGCGTGAAAACACGGTGTGTCACAATTCCCTACCTCTTTCCATGGTGTGAAAAGCCAAGCAAGTTTATGTTGGGCTGTGATCTCTTCCCACCCTCCAGCTTCTGTTTCCTCTTATAGTTACTTTGAGGTTCATCCCGTTCATTCACTCCTCTAATGTTTCACCTCCTTATTCTTCTGCATTATTGTGTGGTTTTCTTGTTAGCATTGCATCACCCACCCCTCTGCCTCTGTCTCTATTCTCTCTCTCCACTGCAGGTCTAAGAATCATTGTTCTCTGTTTAGTGATGTTGCCTAGGTCACAAATTGCATCTTTTATTAACTTCTTTACCGTAGCTTGCTCCTTCCCCATAGCTTCTACACTGTGCGTGTACGTTAACGTGTCGCTGAGCGCCCGTATTTCACCCTTTTAATTAGCATTTTGACTCTTAAGTATTTCTTTAAGCCATAAAAAGTGCCATCAGAGAGCTGGATTTTCAGAGTCACATGTTCAGCCATTCCCCTGGGCTTGCAGAAAACCCAGGTTACATAGTCCTGAGAGTCACATCTGTGTTAGGAAGATGGTTACAGCAGCGGGGGCAAACACCAGCTGTCAACGTGCAACGTGTGGCTTAGCTTCTTGTAATGTGCGTTGTGGTGTACAATTGAGGAGTGAGAATGAGTATTTAGAAAGTAAGAAAAAGAATTTGATTTTATTTTTTTATATATACTCAGAGCCAGTGGTGAGTGAGACCTCTGAGCGAAGTGCCTCCCCTGGTTTTTTCCACTTATCTTGAAGCTCTTCTGAATTGTCAGCTGTGAACACAGGGAGGTTAGCACCCTCTTTGTTTAAGACCATTTAATCTCAGTGCTAAACTTTCACGGCATCCATGAGCCCTGTCAATACAGGTTGGTTTCTGCGGCACCCCTGCATTGTTTTTGCTGCTGTTGGCTGTCTCTGCTGACCCACAGTGGGTACCAGAACAGTCTCAGAGCTGATTTCCCCTCGGCTTTTCCAGTCTCGCATTTCTAGCGTGATCCTATTAAGCATTGACTTGCCTGCTGCTTGTCAGCATCAGTTTTCACTTGAAAATACTGACTCAGAAAATGCCCCTGTATTCCTGAGGTGATCTTCCCTCCATATGTTTATTGTATTAATCCCATCATTGCTTCCAGAGGGCAACACCACATCCCACTCGCTTTGTGACAGACCAGAGCCTTGGCACTTCCTTCACCTTGCTGTCTCCTGGCGTTGTCTCATGTTTGCTTCTCGACTGTGAGTTTGGAGAGTTTTGGGGGTGTTTGTTCTTTCCCGTGCGCTGGTCGCTGTGGGAGCTGCAGCTCAGTCAGTCTGAGCAGTCCTTAAGCTCATGCAGTAAATTCTCTACAAACATATGCCCTGGGACCACAAATCCTTTTCTGCAGAGACACCCCTGCCCTGTTCTTGTATGGTAGCAGCCTGCCGAGTCCCAGAGCAAGATGTACAAACACGCTGCAGACATCCGTCCCTCGGCGCTGAGAAAAGAGATGTGCTGAAAAGAGATGAGAAGAGGTGGAAGGGCAAGGCCAACAGTCAGCCATGAACATTTCCATCTACATTTGCAGTTGGGACCATTTCTCACCACGTTAGCAAGGGACAAAGCGACTGAAGCCGCTTGCGCCTGCTCTCACCTGCTGCCACAAGCAGGCAGTTACCCAGAGGTGCCTCAGGAGAGAGAAGTTTACAGTGGGGACAGGAGGTAGGACTTTGTGGCCACTCTAGGAGGTGGAGGACAGGACAGACACATGAGAGGAGATGAAGCGTAGGGGAAATACAGTATTGGGAGATGGAAGCTCGCCATTTGGCAGAGCAGAGGGTAGGTGGCAATGCATGGTGAGTAGGGGCAGCAGAGCGACTGCAGTGGTGCAGAAATCTCAGTGTGCTGTGCCTACAGTGAAACATGAGCTCTGACACAGTTCCCTGGCTCAGGAGGATCCTCTGAGCCACTACACTACTTCTTTGAGGACTAAATTTGCTTTTCTTGCTTTTCTTGCTGTGCCAGTTCTCCTGTCTTTCCCATCTCCTTTGAGCTCTTGTAGGGAAGACTTCCTACAGTTCCCAGTTTTCTTCTTTGCAAGCTCTGGGGGGTCTCTGCATCTGCTCCAGACAAGGGCTGACAGGACCTGAGCCCACACTGACAGTACCAAAAAACCCAGTATTTAGTTACCCTTGAATGATTAATTTTCATGTCTGCATTCATGGTTTTCCCCTTCTTGTGCTTCTCTGCCCCACTTCTTCACTGACTGTTGACAATTTACATTTGAGGTAGTTGGCCTCAGTATTAGCAGATGTTTTGTGACAGTTTGGGATGCCAAACAGGGTCCTGTTCACCTCCCCAAATGCCTATCTGCTTCCTTGCCCTGCTTTGCAAATGTAGCAGATCAGTGGAGAGGGATTAGCCTCTCTAGACAGGGCTTTCAGAAACAGACTTTAATTAAAGGTGCAGGATGGAGCTCAGTGATCACCTCTGATTACTGGTGCAAATGCTTTAAGAAGGGAAATTAGAGCAATGGCGTATTAAGAGGTAGGTTCTCAGGTCTTAATATCTCAAGGAGTTCAGTCTTTTTAAAGTGATTTGGCCAGATTCTGCCTTCTGGTACCTGTTTGCAAATCTGGAGTAATTCCAGTACACACAGAGCACAGCAGTTACTTTGCTCCTTCGGGTAGAGACTGTTCAGAGTTCAGTGCATCGTCCTCAGAGAGGAGAGAGGGAAGCCCTGTATTTATTTTACATTGCTACGTGGCAGTAGAGAAATACTCCGTGTTTCATGCCTGTATAGCCTTGTTGTTGTCACCTTATTTCTCTGCATCACTCAGCCTCTGCTGGTAACTTGGGAATTACTCTTTGGTGCTTTCTAGGATGGTATAATTATTCAGATGCCAGCACTCAACGCAGCAGAGCACAGCATGCATTGAGGGAGCTCGGTGCTTTTAAAGTGATAACAGAAACATCATTAATTGACTGGCAAGTTAAAGCAGTTGTAAAAGAGAGGTACGAGATGGACTCGGAGACCTAAGGAGCCCCCCTGTATTCCCATGGTCTCCAAAGCACCCTGTGTTTCCCAGACAGCCCAGTCAGTGCAGTGCAGCAGATGTTAAATGATGCTGTGCATTAACAAACTACAATATCCCATCTATAGACCTCGAGTCGTGTCTGGGTCCGAGGAGTCCTGGACCTGTACAAAGACCTCCCAAATTCTGTTTGTGAGCGTGTATGCAAGGAAAAAAAAAAAAAAAAAGTGTATTAGGTGGGTAATATTAAAATGTTTCCTCTTTTTGGGTGCTGACTTAACTTTCACCACCTGTTACAGCGTTTGTTGAAGCCTCAGGTTACCAGTGTAGAAGCAACAGGCAGGAGATGTCTTGAGCCAACTGAGAAAGCGAGTCAAGAGAGGTCATTTTACAGAGCTTGAGCTGTTTTAAAGAGCACAGGAGCCTGGTGTGACAGCACAGCTTCCTGTTCAGAAGAGCCTCTTTCAAAGACAAATGTGAAAGGATTTAGCCATTAAACATGGAACTGGCAGCAGTCCTGGAGCAAGAACGTCCAGTTGGATTTTCCTAAGAGGAGACTGTGAAATGTATTCTTTGCAGAACAGGTCTCTGAAAGAGAGGCAAAGACAAATTGGTAATATTTTCAGGGCTAGAATATTTTATTTTGAACTTAAATGTTCTTTGAAATGTTACTGCTTTTTTTTTTTTTTTTACTTTTAATTATGTATCTATCCTTAATTAGAAGGGTGGGGTTTTTTAATGAAACTGAAGTAGAAGATATGTTTGGCAACCAGGGCAATGCTTTTAAATTTTACTGTAACAGAATTAGAGTAAGTTCTTGTGAAGGCTCAAGTCTGGCTACACATACCCCACGGGCTGCATACCTGTGAACACTTCCCTGCCCTCCCCAAAATGCACTGGTGGAGTTTGCTCCTGCTTCACTGCTGAGTGTAAGTCATCTGGCTGAACTATCCCGCTCCACCACCACCTCCACCTCCTTGTAGTTGCAAATGCAGCAGTTTGTGTTGGCTGAGAAGGCAAAATGTTAAAACAAAAAGAAAGGAGTAAAAGCCAGCTTCTCTGGGACAGTTCTCTGCTCTTCTGGGGCGCTGGAGGAAGAGGCACCTCCATCTCTTGTTAGCAGCCTCAGAAGTCTCGGGGACAGCCTGAGCCCTGAGCAGGGGTCAAGAGCAGGGACTCTAGGGTCATCCTTGCCCGTGCAGGATTTTGAGTTATACATAGACGTCAAAAAAAGTATATAGCATGGCAGAAATTATCTAGGTCATTCCCAATTAAAGTCTCACTGGAATGGATACGTTTCTGCTAATTTATAGTGGTTCCAGTGACAGGATATTGGAAGATTTCTGGTCCAAATGTTTTTTTTCTGCACTAGGTGCTCTCTGCAGACGTTGCAGCCAGCTGTCGGGATACTTTTGCACGCATCTTGTTCTGTGTTTATTTGACAGGAGGAATGAGGTTCGCGTGACGAATTGCGTAGCCGGGTTGGGTGACAGCTGGGTATGGCCACTGGCCACCGTGCTGCCCCCAGCCCTTCTGCCTCTGACCTGCGGTGTGCCAAAGCCTCCTCCCTTCCTGGCACACTTGTGTGGGAAGTTTTCTGTCCTTTCCATGAGCACTGGCCCATGGTGAGCCGCTGCTGCCTGCACCGCTATAGCAGCCCTATAAACCATTCCTGATCTGGGTTGCAGCTGCTTTGCCTTTCTCTCCATCACCAGCTGTCATGTCCAAAGAGAAATACTTCTTTCCATTCAAATACTGAACCTCTGCTTCCCTTTCCCAAGAGTCCAATTGTGGGGAGACATTCAAGGAAATGAATGCTTCAAGCAGGCAGCGCTGTGAGGGTCTGCAGCTGCAGACCACCATGGGTAGGATTTAGCTAACTTAAGACCCCACCTCAGATATCCGTGGGTTTCTTGCAGGCTGGGAGGGAGAGAGGGGCTTCTGGTATGCCCTGTGGAAAGAAGGAGCGAGTCTCCTCATGCGGGATGTTTGCAGGTGCCCTGACTGCAAGTGGTGTAAACAGACGCCCTGTCAGCCTTTAAGAAGCTCTTTCCTGGAGATGCTCACGCTGGCCAGGTACAGAAATCTCAGCCTAAATCTAGACAGGGCTAAAGAGGTTTTTGAAAACTGAGGAAATTTTAGAAAATACCTAAAATACACTTTTCTTCCCAGGACTATATTACTGGATTAAGACCATGGCATAAGCCCTGTTTTATCAGTGGAGAGAGAAAATGATTGTCTGCACTCAGGGGCATGGTCCAGAGAGCTGATGTCCTGTCTCTCGAGATGTCCTAAGAGCTCAGGTGGTGAAAAAGTGGGTTCTGGACAGTGAAATAGGAAATCCTTTCTACTAATTAAACTTCAGCAATTATCTGAGTGCTTGGGAAATGACTCCACAGAATGAAGCATCCTGGAGAATTCAGATAAGCTCTTTGCAGAGAAAATCCTGATTTGCAGACAGCTGCTTTTCACAGCGTGTCGTACAGAGATTTTAAGACGGGGGCTTTGAAGCTAAAATCAGTATTTCTATAATATTTATCCCGTATTGCATGCATACAAATGGTTGACATGGGGTTTTCGTATGCTTTATGGAAAGGTGGTACAACCTCTGCTAACACTTGGTGAAATCTCCCCCTTCGGACTCGGTGGTTTCTCAGGAAACTGAAGCTGAAGGCTTCACGTCCAACAGTCCCATAGTGCCCAGACCCTGCTGATATCACTGAGGATTCCTAGAATAAGGATTTTCACGTTTTCCCTGAATGATTGACATTTTAAGGTTCAGTGTTAATGATGACAGTTTTTGAGGATCTTTTGCACAGAATCAGTATTTTCTGGTTTTCCACAAAACACAGCTAAAGCAATGAAAGAGAATGCATGTAAAGATATTAATAGCAATCTACTGCTACTGCAGTGGACCTATGTATGTATATTCATTAGACTTTGTAGAAAATGCAAACAGCCTTGATAAAACTCAGTGTACAATGAAACTTTTTTTCCATGAGTAGTTTATTCCATGGGGGTCAAAAGGTGCTTCTTCCCTGGCACTATTAAGGTCATCGTATGTCCAGTTTTCACTGAATGTGTCCTCTCTTCCACCTGGAAATTTTGCTTGAGTTGAAAGAAAGGGCTCTGAGACTAGGTGTTAGGATGCCCAGAGGTCTGGTAGGAGGAATATTTTCAATGGGATGCCTGGAGATGTTGGATAAATTGTCACTGCACCAGTAAAGCTTTGTGCTGCAGGTGGCACAGGGAGTCATGCTGCCCTGCTCAGTGGTGAGCACATGCCTGCTGGGTGTTGGCACTCTCCTGTTTGCTGTTGAATACCCTGACCTCACCAAATACCACTTTCCTGGATCGTCTGAATTCTTGGCAGAGTAGGAAGGAAAGAACCATTACCTGGAAGAGAAAGATGCAGTAACCCAGCCCTTGGCCAGAAGCATGGGACTGCTGGGCAGAGTCTAGCCTGACACCCTCCTGGAGCTACCCTGCTAATGCCATGGTAAGGTTAAGGATGTATTAAGAACACGAGTGTTTTCCTCTCTTACCCAACATTGTAGATTCCTTTAAAGAGAATCTTCTGCTCATGGGAAATTGTTGGGTAGCCTTACCTTAGACCTAGGATGTAAATTACCCTTCTCGCTCAAGATCTGCATCTTACAAAGTGTCTGGCAGAAAATCTTATCTGATTCTTAAAGAAGTGAGTCATGCACTTATGACTCCATTTCTGCAGCTCAGCTGAATGGAAATCATTAGGCAGGCGTTTGCAATTACAGTATCATTTCTGAAGATCAGTGTAGTTTCTGTGTTTCACCAGTGGCTCCGAGTCACGGATGATACCCACTTGAATCTCTCAGAACTTGGCCTGCCCTTTCTCTGCATCGGCTTCCCGAGATGACTTATGGTGATAGGAGTCAAGCTCTGGCATTCTCCTGATTTTGTCTGTGGGGCTGCTTTTCTCTTTGGGAAACTTTTGGAGAGAAAAATACCCACTGCAGGTTCAGGACTATAGAAACAGGAAACAAGGGCTTTGTCCTTTTTGATTCGTGTCCAGAATACTTGTTTTAACGGCAGGGATCCAAAAATAATCTTCTCAGTTGACCATGCGGCCAAAACTACAATGATCTCATTGGCAGTGGCCAGTGACATGTAGATGGTTAGCTAATCAAAGAGGGGGGGGGTTGTTGTTGTTTTTACACTGCGTTTTTGAAAGATTGTGTGGATTGCCTATCGACAGAGAGTCTGGACAGAGAACAGAGTATTTTTTTCCTCTAAATATTGCCAGTGCCTGGTGAGTCTTTCCCCAGACTACAAATGCTTGGTATGGTTGCTTTTGCCTGTT
Source organism: Megaceryle torquata (assembly GCA_024611175.1). Taxonomy (NCBI): domain Eukaryota; kingdom Metazoa; phylum Chordata; class Aves; order Coraciiformes; family Cerylidae; genus Megaceryle; species Megaceryle torquata. The sequence goes on from JANIJG010020491.1 coordinate 12,307, forward strand.
GTATTTTATCTTTCTGTTCTTTCTTTAGTTTAATCACACAATGCAAACATATATATATATATTTACTTCACTTTCTTATTTACTGAAGTTTATTTCCTTATTTGCTTCTTATTCTGCTTAACTCAGCAGACCTCGGTTAACGGCAAAACTGGTCAGTTGGAAATCTAGTAAGAAAGAAGAAAACCTGTTCCCTTTGAAACCAAAAATGGGGGAAAACGTAATATTTTGTTGGAGAAGATCTTGTCACTCTGGGGATTCCTAATGGAGTCAAGCTAATTGAAACTCTAAATTCTTCAGCCTGTGAGAAATGAGTGTATTTTGTGTCAGATCCCAGCGGAGGGATCTTGGTGCTCCCCATCACTTCTCTTGATTTTGATCTGCTTATTAAAAACTCCTAATTGAACTTGAGAGAAAAGAGAGAGTTCTAAAGGCTCGGAAACCTTTCCTTTAGTGCATGTATGTTACAAGAGGGACATCCATGCCCCAGTCACTGCCCCCATCATCAAATTTGATGTGAGCTGAAGCAGCAAGAGAGCGTTACCCTGCTTGTGTGGGTCCCTTGCGTTCGAGCACATCCGACTCTCCTGGGGCAGGAGTAGCTGAACCAACCTTTCTGTGCCTGGTGCACGTGGAAGCTGACACGTAGCCATTACTGCGTGTTCTTCCCTGGCTGGGTAGCCCGCTGGTTTTGCCTTCTCTTAATTTGCAAATGGACTTATGATGACTGTAATTACAGAAAAGTGGAAAAAAAGCCCAAAGCACGTATGCCTGAGAACGCTTAGTTTCCCAAGGAGAGCACGAGCACAGTCTGTGGAGCTACCACAGCTGAATTTTTCCGGTATTTTTTCTGTATCGGGGAGCTGGGCAAGTTTCTGCATTGCCTATTAGATCAATTCCCCTTTCAGCTGATATATAACTGTTTCGAAAGCTTGTCTGGAAACAGAAATGACATCGGAAAAAACGTGACCGTTGTCTGTTTTCATTGTTCCCTCCTTTGTTTTCCAGTCAAGATAGCAAAACTAAACAGCGTCCAGTAGGAAGCATCCCTGTGGTTTCACTGTGGGTTGCAGCAAGGGGCTGAGCCTCTCTTCAGGCAAAGGGAGCACAGGAATATGGAGACATTTAGAAAAATAAACCTGATGGATTTTATTTTGCTGATGCCGTTTTGAGGTTACTTATATGCAGCATGGGTGCAAACACAGAGGCAGAGAAGCTGTTTTCTTAGTGCTGCTCACAGTTTGGAAATTCTGAGATCCCCACCCCAACTCTTCCTACCCCCCTTGCCATCCCCAAAAACTCCTGCTTTGGAACCTCAAAGGGAGAGATTTGCCTGGAGCTCTGGCCTGCCTGGGGAAGTTCTTGCTTTAACCAGACTGAGGGAGTAAAAGTGTTTGTGGGGAATGCATAGCTACAAGGAAAACGGAGGCTTTTGTTGCTCCCCTGGCAGCCCGGCCAGGCACCCCGAGCAGGGTCTCACTCTTTTGAAGTGGGGTTAGTGACGTAAAATCCTATCTCAGGGTAAACATGCTGCTGTTGTCTTACTCCCTACAAAATAACATCATTTATTTGGAGGCTGTGACCTGAGTGGAGATTAATGCTGGATCATCCCATGACTGCGGTTTAGTTTGTCCAGTGCTTTCATGGCTCTTGAAGAAACCTGTTTCAACTCCTGTGTGTAACTGGTTACAACTGGGAAGGTAGAGATGCCTATGACTGGCCCTTTGGCCGTGGGGTGAGTGGGTGGCTAGGCTCCCCATGCCTGGGCTTCATCTGCTCACCAGCATCTCCCCCTGCCCAGTAGTACCATGTGCAAGCCACCACGGCCACCTCTGCGGTACGCTGCGATACGTGGCTGCAGGTAATGCAGGCCTGCTGGGAAGCCATCTTTTAGCTGTGTGTTTAATTAGAATTAGGATGTAAATGATAATAAAACCCTCTCCCTTTAAAGTTCAGAAAGGCTTAAAAATTATCACATTAATTAGGCAATAGTTTTGATTATGTCTGAAAAGAGACCAAGCTTTAAGGGAGGTGGAGGAGCCCCCAGCAAGTCAGGCTGTGAAGCTATCTGGTGTAGCGATCTGGAGTGGGGATTTTCATCTGAACTGGTCCGGTGAGTGCTGTAAGACACATGGTTTCCGTGGCCATTAGCATGAAATGGAAACCTGCCTCTTCAGCTGAACTTTAAGAGCTATGTCACAGCTCGCCAGCCATGGAGCAGCAGCAGGGTGGGCTCCTGGGCTGTGGACCCCCACCAAGGGCCTGCACGGCCAGGAGCTGGGCAGGGGAGCACTGGTACTGGTGACGATGGGCAGGGGGCTGGCCACAGCCACAGCACCAGTGCAGGCTCAGCCCCGCTGCCGAGCATGGCCGGGCAGAGGCATCTTGCCAGACCTTGGTAACAAGCAAAACCAGCTGAGGTACAGGGAGATGTGCAGAGCCCAGGAAGGGAAATCATTTTGCATTTTAGCTAGCAGGAAATTCTCCTCATCAGTAAAATGGTCTGGAAGCAGCTGGTCAGTAGCATGCTCAAGCTATCTTCACACATATCGTTCTTCCCTGTAAGCACGACTCATCCTTTCTACTTGTGCTTTCTGCTCAGGACTGGGACTTGTTTCCTTGTCCTTCTTGTAACTGCTGCATCCCTGTCAGCTTCCCCTGCCTGCATCTTGTCCCCCACAGCAGTTATAACCCGTGTGCACCACGTACACGATGAAGAGCAAGAAGCGATGCTGCAGGAGGGTGTTCATGGAAGTTAGGTGTTTACTCCTCTCTGCTGCAGTCAGAATTCAAGAGTGCTTATTCCTCCCATCAGATCCGACTTCCCTTACTTCCCACCTGCTGGAAATATTCCCCCAGAATAATGTTATCAACCCAGTTAACATTGCAAAATTTCTCAGTGCTGGTTTCAGAAAAGCTAATGGCAGTCTTGTGCAACGTTGAGCAATGCAGTTGGCATCAGTTTGTTCTTAATCCCCTGTTCAAGCTGCACACTGAAATATTGGGGTATTTTTCTTTTCAGTATTGTGTACAAAGTGAATAATCCTGAACAGCACAGGCTATGTTAAAGATAATGATGCCAAAATCAATTTTTTTTTTTTTTTTCCTCTTACACACATCGGGAATTCACAGTTGCTTTATACACAGCTTCTACTTCCACAGCTTTGGGGGTTTTTAGCTGTCTGATTTACCTGGTACTGCTATGGCTGCTGCCAAGGGGACCACGGAGTGAGAGCTGCTGTGTTTTTAAGAGTGTCGGAAGGCTGTGAGCCTTAGAGGTGACTTTGCCTGGAAGTGTCTGGACAGACTCGTCAGGATCCCTTCCTTGCACTGACATTTCACAAGTGTAGATGTGGCCAACACTGCCACGGGGCAGTGCAGCAGTAGGGCACAAGCTGGCGTAGCCACAACCCAGCTATATAAATCCTGTCCCAGGTGGGTTGGGCAGACCCCTCGAGTCCTCTGAGCTGCCACAGCAGCAACGGGACAGGACGGTGCTGGAGGCAGTGTGGTTAATACTGGTTTAGGGAGAGCCTTCTTCAAAGGATGCCAGGCAACACTGGTCAGTGTTTTCCAAACTGAGCATCTGCAGAAGGGAGGCTACAGCTGCTCACCCTGGAAGTTCAGAGATGTCAAGGTCCAGATTCAGACACCTGATTTTAGGAAAGCCTTACAACCTTTACAGTTCATGCTGTGCAGTCCGTGTTGCTTGTTTCAACCGCCCAGGTGCTTGCCCTGCTCATCCCTCATCTTTTGCTATCTGCTCTCACAGGTTGATTTTCGACCCTGAGCCTTTTTGTGGGCAGACTGCTGGTCTTGTTTGGGGCTGCCAGGTCAGGGGTGAAGCTCTGTGTGAGTGCACTGGCAAGGACTCAGGGAATTCGGATTTGGGCCCAATTTTGGCTGGGAGCAAAGCCCACTGAGGTCAATAAAAATCTTCCTGTTGACGTAAGGGGCTTTGGAGCAGACGTGGGCTTCGATGTTCTTCAGAGCAGTGGCTCCAGCATGAACCCGTGGCACTGTGTGGGTAGTAGATAATTGGGTTTATATATCTTTTCTAAAGCCCGTAACTTGCCTTGGCAGTCAGTGCTCCTAAATGCATGGAGCTGAGATGGCAGCCTGAATTGAAGGGACAGAATCCGTAACATAAGCTTCACGTGGCCAAGGGGAATCATTTCTACGTCGTTTCATCCAACCTGATACAAAGGAAGAATTGCTCGTTAGCAGCATTTCCGATTCCAAGGAAAGGGAGGCTTTGACAGATCCGTTAGTACCTGTCTGAGGAATGATAGGATGTTCCATGCAATGTGTTCGTGTTTTTTCCAACGGGAAGCGATGGAGTTGTCTTTCTCATGGATGTTACTTTTCTGTTACTGCACCATTTGATACCACTTTTCTCTAGCAAGGTTCATTTGTGCTTTCATCTCTTCCTACCGCAAAACACGGGCTACTTAGGGGTGCACAGGGGACGTTCGCCACTGCCCATCAACGCTGGCCTTTTGGAAAGTCAAGGCCAACACCAGGCCCAGGTCCCTTGCCAGGGTGCCCTGGATGGCACGCTCAAACTGGGGTCCCATACACAGTTTCTATCCTGAAACATTTCTTCAGTGAGGCTGCTCGCTAACTGGGATGTCCCCGAGGCAGGATCTCTGTAAGTTGACAGTTATGCCTATTTTCCACTTCTGTTTCTGGTAGTGTTTTCTGCTGTTTCAGCAAACAGTCTCACTTAGGTTCCCACCTGCCGTTCTCTGGGTGGTTTACTTGCTTTCAGGAGATTTTCTCTGCTCTACAAGCTCCTGAACTTCTCCATAATGTAGAAAATATTTTAAAGAGTTTGCCCTAGGGATGCTCATAGACTTCTTATTTCCACTCATGGAAGTGAAGCTTTGTAGTGCCTACAGCAGTGGTTTGGAAGAGATTATAACAACACTGATATTTTATGGTTTTTAAATCTGTTTTCATGGTGGTGGAAGCACAATACAAGGAAGGAGCTCAGCCCTGGAGGACTTGCAGACTTTCTGAGACAAACTGCAGCTTAGCACGGAACTGTGCAGCTCACTTTTATGGAGCTCTGGTGATTTTTCACTGCTGTTTGCTCGGTGGGAAGGGTGGTTTGGGTTCCAGCTCTGCTCAGGCAACCAAGTATGGCCTGTGGTCTCCATTTCTGCGAGCTGGTGCTACTTAAGTGCTACTGCAGCCCAAGCAGTGGGGAGGATGCTAGAACTATGGCATCCTCATCTGTAATTCAAGGGTTAGTACAGGACTAGGTGTGTATTAACTCTCATATGTAAAGACATGGCTGGAAGCAATGGGGATGGAGGTTTGATCATTCCAAGGCACGTTACCAAGCAATGGCTGCTGTCCACGGCCTGCTTCTTAGGAGCTGGGAAGAGCAAGAGGTTATTTCAACCTGCAGAGTGTGCTTATTCTATGTTTTGCTAGCCAAGAAGTTTGCATGGCTGTAGTAAACTCTGACATCTGTTACTTCCAGATGTGCTGTAAAGCAGAATTAGAATAAATTTGGATTGGGATATGTATGAAAGAAAGCTCTGATGCTGAAGTAGTCATATAAAATATGCAGCGTTCATGATTAGCCCTAAGACTTTTGTATGTAATAAGCCCAAAAAACTGTTATTTTATTTGTGCCAACTTAAAGAACAAACAGAAGAACCTTTCTGGCCAGGTGCTGCCATTGCCAAATATGCATTTCAGCTCAACTTTGTTGTGTTTACATTTCTAGATAATAAAATACTTTGGTTTATGGACTGCCAGAAGATAGAAAGCTGAGATTAAAGTCTCAGATTTGATGAGGTTTGTTGTAAAGATAATCATGAAACAATGACTGTTTAATCAATTCTTAGTTGTTTGTGTATTTTAGAGAGGTTCAAGCTTTTGTTAGCCTTGCTGCTTTTCCTCTTAATGCATCAGGCTCTCCGGCTGCTCTTAAGGCTTTTCATTATTTTGACAGAGGATGAAGGTGAGCAGTTGTGGTTTTAAAGAGCGTAGTCAGCAATGACAGTGACACGAAAGACAACAGTCTGCTTTGATTTTCACCTTCTGGAGATTCCTTTTGTAGGAAGTACACATAAAATAATATCACCAGCATATAAATTCAGTGTGCAGGGACTGCACCTCTCCTCCGGTGCAACCACCTGGCCGTCCACAATCTTCTTGGTGTGTGAGATGATGAGGCTTTTTATTTTAATCTTTCCATGCTGTTTTTGATAAACTTGGCTGCAACAGCTTTTGGAGGAAGCTCTGAGGGTTTGTGTAGGGTGTTTACGTTGCCTTCGTTACCCCAGTATCTCAGCATTTCACCATCTGCAACCAGTACTTCGCAGCGTACACCTAAGTGCCATTGTCCCTGCTTTACACAAGAGGAACTCGAGGGCAGAGTGACGAAAGCCAGTGGTACAAGTGTTTTAGGAGTCAAGCCCACAGAAGGACGGGTTGAATCCTGTCTCCCTGCTTGGTCGGTCCAGGGTTTCCTTTTGTCAGGCTATCCCTGTGGCAGTGGCTTGGGCTGCTAAGATCCATGCTGTCCGCTCAAGCCACCCTTAGCTGGATGCCTGTGTGTCCCAGCTGCCAGCACGGCTCCTGTGTTTAGAGCTCCTTCAGGAAGACTCCTGTGTCCAGCTGGTTTGCCGAAGTCAAGCAGATGACGGCAGTGAGAACTGGTGACAGCTTAGCCTTGCACACCCATACGTATTCATCTGTGCGAAGGTCTGCTCCAGAGAGTAAAGTGTAGGCAGAGTTCCTCCTGTGTATCATTCCTTGAAGGGTGTTTCACACTCTTGACTGACACCATCTTGCATCTGCCAAAACGCGGTAAGGACTTTTTATAGCTGTATCATAAGACCTTTGAAAAAAAAATCTGCTTTTTTTAAGAGGTTTTTTAGCAGATAACAGATTGGTTGTGCATGTGTGTTGGATAGCTGCTTATGGTAGTCACATCAGCCAGTGAAAGGCCATAAAGACAACGACTCCATAAAACAGTACTTCCTAATATTATCTTTCTGACATTTCTAGCAGTAAACATTTGAAACTTTCTTGGAGTATTTCACCCGTGAATCTCAAAACACATTTATTATTGTGTATTCAGGGCTTCATTCAGTTCCCAATAAAGTTGACAACAAAATTTCCGCTTTCTTTATCGCACTTGTTCCAGCCCTCAAAGCGAATGTTGTCTGTTGAAAGTAGAATAGATACTAATTTGGTTTCATAAAACCACAGATTGTTTCAACTTTCCATGAATTTCTGAATGAATAGATGATTGGACCCCGTGATGCTGCTCTCAGACTCGCTGGTGTTATGAAAGAGGCGCTTGTCCAGCCGTCTGTTTAGCCGTGCCGCTCTTTTGTTGCCTATAGCACACATGCTCAGCTCCTTTTTACTCTCTTTTTTTTCTTTTAATGCTCTGCAACGGGGCTGCACAAAGCCCAATTGGCTTTTAAAACACAACTTCATTTTGCAGCTATACGTCTGTGCCTGGTTTTCTTTTGTGCTGCCCACGGAACAAGGAGGCTGTGTGGTATCTGACACCGGGCTTTTTCCAGTGATTTATTAACTGTGTCAGAATAGCTGTTGTGAATGCTGGGAAGCTCTTGCATATTGTGACAGTTGATATTGATTATGACAGTTTGTAGACTCTAGTGTGTTGTCAGACAGTGGATTGTATTTTGTCTTCTTTACTATACATACCATGGGCTATAGATCATAGTGTTTTCTTAAGAAAAGGACCCATTGTCCAGCGTTCTCGCTGGTATGAGAGAACTTCTGTAGCTTATTGTGCAACAAATAGCAAAATAGTTCAGGCACCCTATGGGATGGGCAGACAAATGTCAGTTACTTTAGGAAAAAAAAAAAAAGGTGAATAGTTTGTTCTGCTTCTGGCCTTTCAGGGGAAGGAACCGTGCTGCTGACACAAGTGGGTAAACTAGTCTGAGGATGTTATTTATGAAAATACGGTGTGTCCTGCATTGCCTGTTGGCCAGAAATCCACTGACCATGTAGGAAGAGGTTGCAACGAGGACTTTGGCCACCGATCACTTTTAAAGGTTGCTTTGGGTCTCGATGGAGACTGAAACCACGCGTTTCTAGAATGAGTTTGAGGCCGAGGACATAAAGATGTTTGCCAACTGGGGAGAAAGTGAAAGCTGGCACATGAGCTTCTGTGAAGGGCACGGCAAACACATCACCCTGAAGAACGACCTCTCCTGACTGTTTGGTGTTAGCTAGGCAGTAGTAAAGTAGCACGCAGGAGAAAATATTTCTCCATTTGCCTAAAAGCTGCTTCAGTGTGGAGAAAAAAGTCAAGAGCTGAGCTTTTACAGACAACCTGATCAGGAGGAGGCAGTCGGAAGCCATTTGGTTAATTATGCTGTTGTAATTTACTATACTGCTACTATATTATTCGAGGAAAAAAATCTTCCAGCGGTACATTTCTTTTTAAAACAAAGAGGTACTTGAGGTAGTGGTGACAGTGAATAGGACAGGAACCATTCTGATTTTTCTGTTCTTGAAAGACCTTTTGTAAGAGGCCATAATGAGTCACAAACTCATACTCGGAGATAATAAACCTTAGGAAAATGACCTTTAGCAATCCATGCTATTCGGATTTCCATCTCGCACTGGATTTAGATTGAGTCAGATGCAGTTTCTGCTGCAGCTTTATGTTGATGGGATTAAAAAAAATCGAATTTCCACTTATGGTTTAATTGAAATGAATACAATAGCAGGTTACTCGTGAAATGGTTATTTCTGGGGTACTTTGGGCCAAGACTATGGCACTTAGCTGGGGCCTAGGGGAACTCGATTCAGTTCGTAAACCCCACGGTGAGCCAGATACTGGCTGCTCAAACGAGTTCATCTCATGAGAGAGATGAACTCACCCCCATTTCTGGCTGATTGTTTACACTATGAGATCTTTGAGAAGGAGCTTTTCTTCTCAGAAGCCCATCTTGACCTCTCCTGGAATTCTAGAAGCTGCTGTAATAGTAACCATCTTTTTGCTAATGCTTTTTAATGAGTCCTTAATGTTAGCAAGGAGACAGAATTAAACTAAGTGCTTTGCTTTCAGTGATGACACGATTTCCCATTCCATGATCACATTGAATTTGGACTAATTATAGCACTGACTGTGTCATAATTATGTTTCATGTTGATAGAATGCTCTAGAGTTTGTCCCTTCATGGCACTACTATAACCCTCAGGGTGTACCAGGATTTTACAGTGGCACCTGTCAGTCCAGTGTCAGGTATTAGTGACATATCTATATATTTTTTTTTTTTTTTTTTTTTATGGTGTTTATTGCAGAATGTCCACAGCAATATCAGAATTGCTTTAAAGGAAGGATAACATGGAAGCTTTTAAAAGTCTGCTTTGCATTACAGGCATATTTTATTCAATTTTTTTTTTTTTCTGATTCTCCTAAAGTATTTTGAAGAAGTTAGGTGTGAGGAATGAAGAAGTTCAGGTGTTCAGATGTGAAGACTTGTTTCCTTAGGTGACTTTTATCTAAAGCTCTGGTCACAGTTCTCTTGTCTGTGCACAGCTCTGTCTTGTTAAGCCTGAACCATGCCCAGATAAGATAATTTTGGTGGTGTGCTGTGAAAAGTGACAGGTTCCCAGCACTGGTTGTGGACCTGCAGTGACTTGTGTGAAGATCTATTCAATTGCAGTCATGAGAGGCCCCTTCCTCTTGGCTGCCACTTGGCCATCCTGGGGCTCTCAGGCTGGCTGTACGCTCACTAGCCCTTGCCAGTTGTTTGCCTGGGATGTTCTCCAGTTGTTTTGAGCTTTTTCTGATCCCCTAAGACATTTGATTTTGTTTTCCTGAGTAAAGGCATTGGCAGTCTCTGCGGAAGGTGGATACGTTTCCCTCTTCCATCCCAGTGCTTTGAAACGCCCTGCAGGTCCTTTGCGTTTCCAGGAGACTGTGGGAGCCTCCTTGCCCATCGGTCGAATCCTGCTCTCTGATGCCATTGTTATCTTTCTCTCTTCCCTTCAGATGGTGTCCACAGCGTCACAGCAGTCTGCACCCTGCGCGTCACCATCATCACGGATGACATGCTCACCAACAGCATAACAGTGCGGCTGGAGAACATGTCCCAGGAGAGGTTCCTCTCTCCCCTCCTGTCCCTGTTTGTGGAGGGGGTGGCAACAGTGCTCTCCACCGCCAAGGACGGCATCTTTGTTTTCAACATCCAGAACGACACCGACGTCAGCTCCAATATCCTGAATGTGACTTTCTCGGCTTTGCTCCCTGGTGGCATTCGAAACAAGTTCTTTCCCTCGGAGGACCTGCAGGAGCAGATCTACCTGAACAGGACCCTGCTGACCATGATTTCCACGCAAAGGGTGCTGCCCTTTGACGACAACATCTGCTTGCGGGAGCCCTGCGAGAACTACATGAAGTGCGTCTCTGTCCTGAAGTTCGACAGCTCAGCCCCGTTCATCAGCTCCAACACCGTCCTGTTCCGCCCCATCCACCCCATCAACGGCCTGCGGTGCCGATGCCCCCCGGGCTTCACGGGCGACTACTGCGAGACAGAGATTGACCTCTGCTACTCCAACCCTTGTGGGAGCAACGGGCTGTGTCGGAGCCGAGAAGGGGGCTACACTTGTGAGTGCTACGAGGACTACACTGGTATGTGTTTATCTTATCTTTGGCCCATGATTTATACACTCGACCATCAGCCAGGCCAGCTCTGTGTCAAGCTGAGATTGCTGACATTCTTAGTAGTCAAAAGGAGAAAAACTGGCACTGCCCTCTGGTCAGGAGAGGGCTTGTGAGTGTCACACGTCACTTAGGGTAAGTCCCGTAGCTCTGTGCATGTGTGGTGGTAGGAACCACACCTTGCTCCAGGTCATGCAGGGAGTCCAAAAGCTGCTGAAGAGATTGGCGTTATGTGAATTCCTTCTCAAAATGCTTCATGTAAACATACTTCTTATGTCTTGAAGGAATAAGGTGGGACACATCCCCTGGTTCGTGGTTTTGCACGTTATTGTCTTCCCGGCCCTTCAGGAGTCCCCTCATACCAGGGTAGAGTGGAGATGTGCAGCCATGGTAGGAGGTCATCAACCCTTGGTTGTCAGCATGCACAGAGCACGAGGATAGTTCATGGTCCCAAGAAACTCCAATAATACACATTTAGGGGAAAAACTGCGAGTCAGCTCCAGTTTGTAAATGTCCAGATGAACTCCCGAATGACGTAGCTGCTTCCAGGCCTGTCTCCAGCACCCCGCTGAGGAACATACTTTGCCTCATCGTGGACTTGACAGCTAAAGAAGATCAAAGTGCTGCTTCTCAAATACTCCTGAGAAGTTATGAAAGAATATTAGCTGAATGTTTTGTGGTACTTCAGTAAAGTCAGTGGGATTATTTATGTAGTTGAAGCTGCACGCTTGTTTAAGCATCTGCACTGCTGTGCTGCTGGCTGTAATTTACGCTCACAGCTCAGCAATGTCTGTTGTCACCCCTGAAAACAAGGGATGAAGCAGAGGGGACTGGTCCCAAGGCTGCCTCTCATTGCTGAAGTTAGAAAAAATTGAAAATATAAATTATTGAAGTCTCCATGTAGATAAAACGGGATGATGTGTATGCCTACTGGGCTGGATCCAGCCCTCTAGGTAGAAGTTTTTCTTCACTTTCTGTGACTTTTGGCTCAGGGCTGTCATTAAAAATGTGACGGTGGAAGGAGCCAGGAGTCAGTGAGCAGGGACGTGGCAGCAGCAGGTGAACTGGGCTTTCCCCAGCAAGAGGAGATGCTCCTCGAGGTCAGAGCAGGGCTTAGGGCAGCAGGACCTTCCTAAGGAGATGCAGACTGACCCATGAAGCCCTCAGTCGAGTCGTGAGATGGTTGGGATGTTTTGTCTTTGTTGAGGGGTGATTTTCCTGCCAGGCTTCTCATGAATGACTTGCACAGTGAAATACATTATGAAGGCCATTATCCATTACATACAACTAATGCGAAATTACAGAACAAAAATAGATTTTATGACCAGCTGATTTGATTTAAAATGTTTATGTGCTATTATACTATAAATAGGAACGGTTAAAAGTAGCAGGTTTCATTAAACAAAGGTACTGATATCAATAGAGTTAATTCATCCGTGTCTAAGATTTTTGGAATGACATTTTGAGAGTCTCCTGCTAGAATTTTTCAGAAGGAAAAGCTAACTATACTTTAAAAATGAAAGAGAAGAATTTTATATTAATAATTGATGAAGATATTTAATAATTAATGCTGTAGTCAGAACGGACACGTTACATATTGAGAGGAGAGGCAGCACATTATTCATACAAAGAAAGACTCAATGTGTAACTGTACGTTCAGTGCGTAGTTGTTGAGTTAAAAATTAACTGTCCTGTTGCCAGGGTACTAAAAGTGATCGGAAATTAAGGAGTGAGCACTGCTTATAGCCGTGCTGTCTTTAGGTTTCAGAGTTAACTACACTTTAGTGAAACACTTTATTCTTTGGAAGGGCAGTTTGGGTTGAGATCGCAGTCAGGTTGGCCAGCGGAAGACACACCCAGCCATGATCAAGAGGGCCTGGAATCCCTTATCCTGTAAATTGATACGAACGTTACTGAGTATTTCTGGTTTATTGCTGAATGGATGCAGTAGAAAAGTAGTAGAAAGTATCTACTCCGTGGTTGGTTTACAGTACAGTAGAGCTTGTAGTCTTCACATCGCATGACAATGTTTTTCCATCCAACCTGACACACTTAGCCACATAGGGTGGTCATTAGTTGGTTGATTTTCATCCCCTTTACAGAATGAGGTGGAAAATGTTATCAACAAGTAATCTATTACCAGAGATATTTTTTTGAAGATGCATTATTGAATCTTGTCCTGACCTCCTTTAAGAACTGTTAATATACCAGTGACCTTCCTCCTTTCTTTAAATACGTTTGTATCCTTATGTAAGTTCAGTTTCTATCTATTAAACATAATACTGTGTTTTCCGCTTGTATAGGAATATTTCTTGTTCACAGCAACCCAGATTGTATAGCTATTTAATATTTAAACAGCACGGGTTGGGTCAAGAGCAGCGGTGTGTATTGGCTGATGGGATGGAGAGATCGTAAATTGGAATGAGCGGAGAATTGCTAAGGCTGGAAGGTGGGAGATTCTGGTGTTACTGGATTGTTGGTATGGTATTAACTCAGTACCAGGATGAGATACTTAGGAATCTTTGAACTAATTTTAAAAGATGAAGTAGGAATGGTGGTAGCCAGTGTAATGCAGCCTGCTCTGGGAGCTCTCATGTTTCCATTACCCGATTAAGAGCCTAGGTAGAAAAATAATTACAAGAAAATACTACAATCTGTCATCTCTCTGTGGAGATACTCTGCAACCTGATGAGAAATCACTACACAATCCTAACCCTGTATGGAATCTATCCGAATGGTCACCTCTTAAAAATACAGCTTTATTTCCTGTAGAAGATAATTATGTCCTATCTTAATCGGATGGAATTTCCCCCTGGTTTTCCACCCTGCTTTGAAGCCCTTCATTTGTTTTGATGTAATTGTTGGTCATTTATACATGATGAAAGTTTCTCTGTCTTCGGGAGTCTTCTGTTACGGGCACAAAGGTAAAATGAGCTTCTACAAGGTATTTCTGAAACCTGATTACTACCTAGTTTGGGGTGATTTGGAATTAGCTTCTCTTCCTGTGATGTAAGGAGGTGAGTGAAGAAGGATGTATATTTTTAATCGTGGTTTTTTTCAGGATAGTGACCTCTTTAACTTCTTTTCGTTATATGTTAGTGCAGAGAAGTGAGCAGTGTACACACTTAACAGTCGTGCCAGTGATGACCAGGAGCTGTGTGCATGGCTAAAGGGTTAAATGATATGATTTAAGTTAAACAAACAATTGCAATGAACTTGAACACTGTGGAAAGCCTGCATCATTTTTCCAGCTTTATTTCATCTATCTTTGAGTGCTGCAGAAGCAGCTGAGATGAACTAAAGGTGAAATCTTGGACAGAGTTGGAATTGTCTGTACTTCTCAAGGGCAGATCCCCAAAGAACAACTGTGTCATGTCATCCACACTGGTTTTGGAGGTACGGTTGCTTCAGTGGTTCCTGAATGAGCTGTACTGCCCCATCCTGATGCCTTCTATAGAGCATACCACTGCAGCCATAAGTCACCACCCTTTCTTGGTGTGAATTCCCACAGTTACTGCCCTGCCACGTGCAGATGCCTCCTGCCATCGCTGGGTCCTCCTGCAGCAGTTGACTCAGTTTGATGGCCGCAGTTCTGCTCAGAAGCCACTGCAACCGTTCTTCTTTATGGTCGTGCTCCCAGAAAGTAAAGTTTAATTAGCACAGAACAAAAGCCCTAAAATGGGAGGGGGGTAACCAAACCACAAACCCTGAAATAAGGACGAGATTTCATGTTCCCACAGTTCTCAGTATATGGCATGCTCTCTGCCTCCTTTGCTCCGTAACCCGCAGCAAGGAGCAATTTCTAGGGACAAAGATCATCAGAGAATTTCCCATATCCTCTGCATCTCTCCTTGGATTTCACTTCAGAGAGGGGAGAAATCTTAAGTGGTTGTAAATCTTCCAGTAATCAAATACAGCAATTAAGAGATCTTTTATGTGTTATACTTTTTTTCCTCCTCATTTATTTTTGTGATACCGTATTGACATGAGGAATCGCGACATCTAACGCGGCCGCTGTCAGTTCTGACTTTGTGTTGTGAGGAGGTAATTATAGCTGTTCTCACAACGTTGTGCCAAAAGTCCCTATTCATATTGCTTAGTAAGTTCTCAGCATTTGGCTCTAGCAAACGTCTATCAGTAAATGCAGAGATTTGCTTCTGTGCTATCTTTACTTATATCCATTCTTCAGATAGTTATTTCCCAGCTCGGTCTGATACCAGATTCTCATTTTTCAGGCCAGAGAGTTTTATTTGGGAGACTTTCAGCTTTCAGGTAGAGAAATATGGCAGCCAGGGTAGCCATAGTTGGGTGGTTTATCTCAGGCGAGAGGGTCTGAAATTCCCCTCTCGGTTCCATTTCTGCAGCTCTGCTGGAGCAGGGGGATCACAGGAGTGTAACAGCCAAATCCCATACTGCAACCCTGAATCTGATTCCTTCGGGTTCCCTGCTGCATCTTTAACTCCTTGTTGAGCTTCTGAAAGGCTGTGGCTGTGTGACAGCGAGGATGAACAAAGATTATCCTCACAGGGTTGTGGGTGAAACGTCTGTGACCAAGTTCATCTTTAATACAAACAACCGAATAAGAAATTCTGTTGTTCCCAAACAGGAACATTGCTGGAACATTGTCCCTGCTGTGGGACAGAGTCATGGGCCATCTCTCTGATACCTCACTGAAATGTTAAAGCGATGCAGTGAAGGTACTAAAATAATTCAGATCGTTGCTACCTTAACAGTGTCCCTTAGTCCAGGTCTCAAAGTTATACTACAAGACTCTGGCTACATTTATATTATAAAGAGATGAAAACAAGCTAGGCAAGGTCTGATGCCGTAAAAAATAGTATATTCAGTTTCAAGAGTTCAGGTATCATTACAGCTATCAGGGTGCTGGGTGGTTTGCACTATTTTCCTAATCTAAAAGCTGTACATTTTCCCATTTGCAAAAGTTTTAGCAGCTGTTTTATGAAGTTTTTTCCTGATGATTTTGGATGTGGGAAAAGTCACGGAAGAGTACTATCAGCCTTTTGGTAATTTTGGTTGGTTTTCAGTGCCTCAGAGGAGAACACCTGATGGCCTTTCCTTGCAGTTTCCCTATGGCAGTACCAGGAGAAAGCTTCCGTAAGGTGGTTGCACGTTGGTGAAGGTCTGAGTAATGTTGGAGGTCTAGCAAGTTTTCCTCTTTTTCAGCAGTGCTCCGGCATGCCGTTGATTACATCTTTGTGGTGAAGCTGGGTCTTTGTAACTGCAACACAATTTCCTTTTGATTGATGGGGATCTGTCATTCTCTGCAGCTGAGATAACTTTTTTCGCTTCTGATGCAGAGAGAAATGATCATTTCCATTTAAGGTCCTTCCTTAAGTGCTCCTTAGTTTGGATTTTGGCACAGATGTCCCAGCATGGTCTTTTCTGTCAATCTTCAGATTTCTGTTTCTCATCAGCAGGAATTTTTTCGTGAGGAAAGTCCTCTTTTACTGTATTGAAGAAGCAGACATCTCCATTGGTGTGGACATGGAAAGCTGTGTACAGATGGGTACCTCTGTTTCCTCACAGCCTGTGGTCCCTGCCAAGCCCCCAGGGGCTCACAGCACTTGGTGGCTGTTGAGGAACCCATAAACAAGTGCAGTGGATGGTCCAGAAGCAGAGCTTAACTCCTCCAAACATTTTTCTGAGCATGAGGGGTGCAAAAGCTGGAAAAGCCTATCATTTTCTCTTTTTATGATCTTCACCACTCAACTAGGTACTGTGAGACATGGTGTCTTGTAAATCTTATTCTCAGTGCTTTGAAGTTTCCCCATATGACCATTGCATTTGCCCATGCCAAAAAGCGATGAACCCCAGATGTCGTCTCATGAGCTGGCTTAATACCTAAGCGTATAAGGAACCCATACAACCTGTTCTTTGCAATTAACCATGGATAGATAATAAATCTGCCATTGCCCAACGGGTAGTGCATGCTGCATTTGAAGAGCACAGCAATCAACTGCACTATTTACTTTCCTTTCTCTCCTTTTAGCACAATGTCCATTTTGTGTCATGAATTCCCGAAAGTAGGTATTAGTTTTGGATATTCAGATTAAGGGAAATCATTTGGCAAAATACTGGCTTTTAGGTCTCTATGATATTGTCAGAGGACTATGACTTCCGATCATTATGAGCTGTACCTGTACAAGACGCTTGTCATCTGAACATCACTGTGGACCCTGCAAAAATTGCTAACAGCAAAGGAAGCCTCAGAGACACCCATCTGAGCAAGAGGGTGCTGTCCCACTCACCAAAGGGAGGGGAAGCTGAGGCACATCGTCTTCATCTCTTACAGGTCACAGAAGAGCAGCAGTCAGGGGCAAGTCCAGAGCAGCTGAGGCAGCTCCTTTGGGCCATTCCTGAGCTGCCCATAATGGGAAACCTGGGGGAGATCCCTGTGACAGACTTTTCTTTCCTGACATAAGCTCTCAGCAGAAGCCTGCGTGCCCACTCACCCACTGCATTTAACTCAGAGATTGACTGTGCGTGTTAAAATGGGTCCTCGCTTACCTTTTGTGGCAAGGCTCGCTGGTAATGCCTGCAGGGATGGAGCCAGCATGCCACAGCCTTGTAGCTGGACACAAGTGATGCTGGGTTGGACCTGAGGCTATGGCCTAGATAGCAGAACTGCATGACTGCTTGATCCAGGAGATAACCAAACCAATAAAAACAGAGTAGAGCTGCATTTTTATATAACGGGGTCAAAGGCTGAAGTCTGTTAAACGTGTAAATAGTGTCATGTTTCTGTTGATTATATTCCTGCCCGTGTCTCTAAGACACGGGAGATGAATGTTGGAAACCTGGAGTTTATATCAGATGCAGAGGACTCACTGAAGGGGTCTACAGCTTCTATAGGTGGATTTTTATCTGGAGGATATGTCCTTGGGCTGATCTTCAACCTGCGCTCCCTTGTCGGGATGCAGAAAGCCTTTTCTAACTGTATTACTGCCGTGCGTTTGTTGACAGTTCTCACACAGTGTACGCGGCCTGCAGCCTTCACATCAACCTGCTAGGCCTTTTCCTAAACCCGAGCAGACTTCTGTCGTATTCCCCTTATCCCAATGTGCATGAACTAGCTACTGTTAAAAGTTTGAAAGCTTTCCCAATCACGTACGAACCCTCCCTTGCCCCCTGGCCCGAGATGCTGCCCGTGGGATGATCTTTGACTCAGCTGAAGTGCCGGGGGTTTGGATGCCTCTTCTGGAGCTTCGTGTCTTATCCCCCTTGCCTGTGGGAATACTTGTGCTGATCAAAGTCCTTTGCTGTCATGTGGAAACTGAGCTACAGACTTAATAGTGTGTTTGCTCTTTTTAATTATATTAGAAAGGTTCTGTTCTTACCGGGTGCTCCTGCAGCAGAGGTGTGATGGGGGCTTTGTAAAAGCAAGCGGCAGATCACACCCCAGTGGAATCACTTCACCCTGGCTTCAGAAGCTACCTTAGTAATTCATCTCCAGTGATGGTCTCTCTACTTATGAATTCAGCTCTTCCAAACAGTTCAGGGTCTAGGAAATCCTCCTTACTGATTACAGCTTATATTCTTTTGCTTCTCCTTAAGATGGTTCTGTGGCCTGCCTGGGTTTTTCTTTATTTAGTGACTCCCCTCGTTTGTCACCTGCAGAGTTTATGGCTGGTGATTCTATATTTTCTTTCCTGTTGTTGATAATTTCAGGTAGCATACAGCTAAAATTCAGTATCCGTAGAACTTAATGTTAAAATACTTGTAACAATTCACTAACCCGTAACCATGCTTCCAACTACATATTTCCTCCTCCTTGCTATTAGAGCCATTGTCATCTGTGAGATTATGTTACAGTATGGAGAGAAGGTAGATTCTTAACTGTGGGCTGCGTGGTGCGATCAAGGAGCTTGCAGATGTGAGAAGCCTGCGAGCACACACTGTGGCATGACAGCGCTGCAGCTGTTCAGCAAGTGCTGCCCCAGCTCTTTGCAATGTAGATGTTTAATATCAAGCCCTACTGGCCAGGTATAATCATAGCATGGTTTGGGTTGGAAGGGACTTTTGAAGAATATCTAGTCCAACCCCACTGCCATGGCTAACATTGGCTTCGTTCTCTTTTGTTCAAGTCAAATCTCATTAAATCCCTGATATGAAAATAAACACATTTAGCCCTGAAACTGTGCCAAGCTAAGCCCGTGTTTGCTGTCAGACAGCTGGCTTTACACGAGCGAGGCAAACTGCTAACCTGGTGTGGGTACCTCTGTCGCCTGACCTTTCCTTCCCACCTCTGGGCAAGGAAATGTCCTACGAGTACGAGCTCATCCTTAGCGATGTTGAGCGGGGAGAGGCACGTGTTGAGCACCTCGGGTTTCTTCCCGGCATTCTGGTCAACGGTGGACCAATCTAAATTTAGGATTCCCTTTGTTCTAGCATACTTGATAGCTCTTTTATTGTCTTTAACCTCTTGCGCACGTATTTCTTTTTGAATGGTCTTGCTCTGTTGCTTTGCAGCGGTTTTTTAGGCTCTTTGCACTCCTGGTTTCTGTCACCATACCCAAATGGGAGTTGCAGTTCTCTCAGGCTTTTTGAAAACCTCTGTTACAATGCATTTTCTTATCTTTATTGGTATAACTAAAGAAAGAGCGGAAGGTGGAGCATAATTACATGAAGTGGAGCTATTTGGCAGTATGATTTTATAGGTACCCGTCCTCACTGATGTAGCTGAATTCCCACACACTCTCATCATAGTGGACATATATATGCACTGCAGAACATTGATCTGAGAGAGAACTACACACTCTGAGGTTTATTTTAATTAAAATATTTTAAGTAGCAGTTTATTAAACAAAGTCCTCCGTGACTGTAGTTTACAGTTGTGTTCTTACTCATTTAGCCAAGTTGAGCCTTGTGTAACATAAGAAAGACTTGAGGCTTTTTCTCATAGTTTAATGTCAGAAAGGTTAGCTGGATAAAATTTTAAGCCACGGAGATTCATTCTAATGCACACAAATGTACACTTGCTAAATGTCAAAGTAGCCCATATATTAGACTAGTCTTTAAGTGGATTTCTTTTTGCCAGTGGTTAGGTGTCTTGGTGGTTTTTTTCCTCACTGAAAAAAAATCAGAGAAGGAAAAAGTAGAAAAGAAAGGAGGGGAAATAAAAAGTAGAAAAGAAAGGAGGAGAGAAAAAAAAGTAGAAAAGAAAGGAGGAGAAAAAAAAGTAGAAAAGAAGGGAGGAGAAAAAAAAAAGTAGAAAAGAAAGGAGGAGAAAAAAAAAGTAGAAAAGAAAGGAGGAGAAAAGAAAAAAACCAACAACTTGCCTTCAAGTTATTTGTGGGGAAGTTAATGAGAGACTCCTTTTTCCAATATGCCTCATGTTCTGGAAAGCTCCTCATGGTGTTCACAGCAGATCAGAGGTGAAGGCTAAAAAACTTTATTTCCAGAAGGTTGGCAATAAATATTATAGACCTTCCAAAAGAAATTTAATTTCCAAGGAGAAAGGTGATGGGGCTCCTTTTCTCCTGACTGTAAATACAAAATGGGGAAGCCTGCTTACGAAGGCTGAACCATGGAAAGCATATTGGGCTTCTCTATGTGTTTATAGTTTGCAAGTTAGATATTTTTATTTTTGTCAGTAGATAAACAGCAGGAAAGTGGCAGGAAGGATGGTTGGGTGTAGAGATGAGGGTATCAGGATGATGCCTTGTTAGGGAAGAAAAAAAAGTATAAAGTAGTTTCTTGTGTGTCTGTTGTTTGTTTTATGATTGAAAGTTTTGACAGTTGAGCACCAGACTGAGGCACTTGGCCTTGAACATCAAGATAATTACAGTTCTACACTACAGTTGTGCAGAGCATGGTGGGAACCACAACTTCATTGTTGTTGCAAATACTCTTTTGTTTAGAGCATCATGGTTCAGTGCCTGCATCAAAGCCCCTGCTCCTCCTGGAGCAGGTTTTGTTCTGCGACCCACACTGTACAGCACCCCCGAATCACAGCTTCCCAAGCAGGTGTCAGCCAAAATTTTCAGTTTTTAAACACCAAGGTGAAGATACTTTACTTCAGGCTGTCTCAGATCCTCCATAGCTAAGCATATGAAAGCTACTGCACCGCATTTTCCAATATAATAATAATAAAAACTGTATTTTAATTAGATAAGGCCACCCAGTTTCCAGGCGTCTGCACAATGTAAGAAGCATTATTATGGAGATGAGTGTCTTATATTAATAATTAAACATAATCTAGATGACACAATAAAGTATATTAACTCTAACAAGATGGGAATCATTTAAAGTGACTTTAAAATGAAACCATAGTTTACAAGAAGACCGAATTATAATCTAGTAAACTGTTGTAAGAATAGTAAATTACAAGCTGTGGAACCTGGCTGGATTGAATTTTCAATGAGTCTGTTTGAAAATATTTTTTTGAAAGAGTAGCTTTTGAATTTCTACTTATTTTGTAGATTGAAAAAATATCTTGATTTTGAGATTTCCTGTGTAAAATGTGTGTGACAATACAGGGCCTTTTTCAGGAGTCATTAAGAAAAAGTCAGCTGCCCTGATTTAAGTTGCTTTTTGTTTTCCGTTTGTGTGCCTGACCTGTATATGAAATATTTTCAAGGCTAACAAAACATAAGATTATGGGATTATCATTTTAACCCTAATCCTTTTTATTTGAAAAGCAGCGGGGCATTTTTTTTATTTTTTTCAAAATTTGACTTCAACGTCTAATAACAAAAATTAGATTAGGATCAGGTTGTTTTTGCCAGTTCTATCTATTCCATCAACCAAAACCTCTGAACTACAACCCGCAGTAGAAACACTTAGACAGGGCTTCTAAGTATAACTTTCTTTTAATGTAATATTTCTCATATAAAATGAAAATATAAAGCTCTGAAATCCTAGCCTCCTAAGATGTAATTACAACAGTAGATTTACTTTAAGCATGGTTTGGTTTGGGTTTTTTTTCAGTTGCTTTATTAATATTTTATGGCTTCTCTTCAATTATTCTCCCTAATTGGCCATTATGCTTCTTTCCACCAGAGCTTCTGGGACCACCTAGGATGTTAAGGGGCATGGTTTGGTTTGAGGTCTGTCGCTTTCTAAAAGCCATCATTTTTATCATAGCCTTGGATTATGTAGAAGATGTGAGAGTGAGATTTTCCTGTGAAAATTTCTAATTTATGGAAAACACAAAATACAGTCTCTGACCAGTCTGCCTTTAATGGAGGTGTGCAGAGTTAGCTGCTTGTGCAGTTAATCCCAGCAGGCTGCTGGGGACTAGGACAGATGGTTTCTTCTGTGCTTCATTTCTTGTTCTGAGCTGAAACATCAAGTCTGGAAAAGCTACATGGTGAAAATGAAACAGGATCTTAGAGGAATAAGGGCTGGGCTCTCAAAAAAAAAACAAAATCCAAACCCAAACCAGTAAAATGTTTGCCATTAAAAGGGAGACCCTGATCTCCTTTACTGCATATTCCCAAGCCCTTTTCTGTCTTCTCTTTCTGAGGTCAGTTATTTGCAAGTATGTTCCCTTTTTCAACTGCTTTGAGATGATTAACTTACTCAAAAGTAAGCACAAGAACTTTCCCCTTCCCTACCAATTTGGGAACTGGGAGTTGCAGCCCTTTGGTGTCTCCTGTGGAAAACATCTTGGGGAAACTGGGCTGAAAGTGAGCAGGAAGCTTGTCAGTGCCTGAAAGCACGTCTGGTTTTCCAACTCCCGAGTTCCTGTTGATAAAAACCCCCCACATTATTGCAAACAGCCCCTGGCACAGCCACCACACCTTGCTTGCTTTCTGCCTTCACGTAAATAGTTTAATATATTTTGAAAAGCCCAGTGTGGGGCCAAAGTGGCCTGTGGAACAGCAGCCTTGGGGAATGAATGGTGCCAGCGGTAGCATTTGGTGCCCAGTAACAACTGCAGCTTTGCGTGATGAAATAGTCTTGGGTTTTTTGTCATCTGAGCAGAGCTGTGCCGAGCCTGTTAGTGCCCCTTCTCTTCCTCACTGCTGCCGGTGGAAGGAGGTGAGAACTCAGCATGGCAGGTGGTTCCCATGCTGAAGTGCCCGCGGGTGCACAGAGATGCAAATACGGACCAGACTGCAAAGGCCGTCCCAAAGGAACGTGCCCTGCAAGCCACGGTGGCTGCTCCAGCCTTCGAGTCCCTCCATGTGCTCCTCCTCGAGCAAAGCTCCAGGAGATGGATCAACAGTAGAGAGCTGAGAACACAAAGTACAGTATCAGATGTATATACAGTAAACGCTTGTTTCTCTTAAAAATAAATGGAGGGAGGGATATTCCTCTGTAATGAATAGAAGTATGTTCTGCAGAGGTGTGTCTTGTTCTTACACCTCCAGCTTTCTCCTTGGTTTTAAGATGGGATTTTTAGTAAGAGATTTATTCCAAGTAAGACAAAATGCAAATAGCAGACACAGTGGCATAATCTAATTTGTGTTTTATCTTTGACATCTACAGTAATGTTTTTCCCCCTGCTAAATGCATCCAGAGATAAAACTTGGGCTTTTTGAAAGATACTGCTTCATCTCCGTATCTTGCCCCAAATCAGCACAATCTGCATTATGATAAATTGTCTTCCATATAAACCTGCCACAGAGCTCGGCAGAAACTGGAAATTTCAGTGCGTTTCTTTTTTCTCATGTGTGGATTTGTGCTGTGGATAGTCCTGGATAAGAGGCAGAACCTAAGAAGGTCTCTGAAGCTTTACCTTGCCAGGTCAGATGCAGAGGGAGATGACAGCTTTTGAGGGCACTGTACATTGCGACAAATGGTTCAATAATTTACAGAGTTTAGAGATGGTTGTAAAATCAGCCAAGAGTAAAGATTGAGTCTTGAAGAAATTACCGTGGGACCCCATAGAGCAAAGACTGCTGTTAGGTAGCCATGGCAGGCTGAAGGCAAGGATGTTTTCTTTCTCATTCTCCTCTGCCACGCCTAAAACATTTTTTGAAAGCGCTTTTCCTCAGCGTTTCCTCAGAAGCCTGGGAGTGATCGTGTCCAGAGCCACAGGAGCGGGCAGTGGGCAGGAGTCAGGCACCTTGTGTGCACCTCTGTCCACCTGCCTGAGCCAGGAGAACAGTGCCCAGGCTTCACTCAGAGATGGCTCTGCATGAGTTTGCCGCCGAGCATGTACCCCAGCTCTGCACAGCCACCCACTGGGGCTTCTTTAGAGCTGTTTGCACTCATCTGTGGGCTGTAAAATCCCAAGTTAGCTCTTTTCTTTCCTAAACCATAAGGTGGACTTTCAAAATGGAGTGTTTTCTTAACTGGAGAATGTTTTGTTGTGGTGTCTGACTCCTTGCTCATCAGGGTGCTATAGGGGAAAAAAAATCACTATACTCCTGCTAAGTGTTTGCAGCCCTTCTGGTGCTTGCACCACTCCTGGGCTTGTTGCTGGAAGGTGAAAGGAGAGCTATCTGGTGTAGACAGAGTGGAAGCTTAATGACTGAGAATTTTTAATCCTCAACAAATACACGAGGAAGAGAGCACAGGTATTAAAGACTCAGTTGTGACTTTTGCCTGTGCTCTGTTCCTGCCAGCACTGATTGCATAGGAGGACAAGGTCCAATGACCATTCCAATTGAGCATATATCATCTTGAGAACATGCTCAGAATTTCTGCAATCCACAGACTAATTCATTTCTCCAACAGATGTGCCCCAAATATCACTAATCCTCCTTTGTATTGATTCTTTTTTTCCCCAATTATTCCTTCTCATTTAAATGCAAAACCACCAAAAAACCCAAATCCCAAACCATCCATCCATCCATCCCTGCAGGATGCCTTTTGTTCTGCTTTGTTTTGTCACCGGGGAAAGGGAGGAGGTGTGGAGAAGAGGAACATCTTTGCTCATGCTAGTGCTTTGTGTAAGATCCTGGGCCTGATTTTGGACCGGCGAGGGGCCAGATACCATTTCAGTGGCTGCTCTGCGTGTGCATCAGTGAGCACAGCCCGAAGGAGCTTGAGAGATGGAGACCCGAGTTTTTCCTGAGCTTCCTTTTGTAAAATACAGCTTGGCTGCTAGTGGGGAAGGATCAGGAGGTAGGATGGGGTCCTGGCCTCTCCCTTCCCTGTTTGGCCAGTGGAGTTTTTTATTGTGGTCCTCCTCCTCCCAGGATCTTGCAGGGCCCTGGAGCAGCTAGGATATAGATGCTGTCCCCAAGGACCCCAGAGGGAAGAGCTGAAAAGGGTCAAGTAGCATCTTCCTGTTGGGGTGGGAGTGGGAACAGGAGCTCCCTCAGAGCAGCCGGTTTTGGTCATGTGTTTTGGGATGGAATTTGACCACCAAGAGCTCTCACACGCCTTGGGGCCATCAGATGCCACCCGCAGCTTCAGAGGCAAAGAAAAGAAAATTAAAAGCCTCCCATGTTCATTATTTTGGAGCATCTCATGATTAAATATCTCATGACCTTTATTTAGCTGAGTCTCATGATTTCTGGAAATCTGATTTGCGAGGTATCAGGGATGCCTGGGGAGAACTTTGTGGAAGAAGGTGCAGGGCATGGAGAAGGGTGATGGTAAAGGAGAGGGATGATACTTAAAGCAGAGAGAGCACCAGTAATTCTTCACCCTCTCTTCCCACCAGCTCAGAGCTTAGTGCTTCTACCCACAGACAAATTAACAGAGATCCAGTGATTTCCCGAGTATCTTATTAGAGCATCATTTTCTATCTGTCACCTCAGAGAGCTACTCGGCAAGCTGCATATGTGTATGGTGTGTCAGAGGAGTGTTTCTGCTGTTACTTTGCTTAGTGTTTTAAATTCAGGTTACTCTCTTGAGGGTCATTAGCAAGTCAAGTTACAAAGGACAGCCATCGTTGGGAGTCAGCAGGATGTAGCCCTAAACAGTAAGAGCGTGCTTCTGGTGTGTGCTTGTGTGTGGTTTTGTATGTTTTCATGTATTATCTTACTTCAGCCTGTTTCTCATGATATGCTTTTACAGTGCAGAAAGCAACAAAGGAAGCAGAAAGCAAAGGGCAGGAGGGAGATCCCAAAGGGGACCTTGAGCTGGTGTTTCTCCCTGTAAAAGGGTTTGGGCCCATTCTAATTTTCCTAAACCAGTCCCAATTCTAAAAATGTACATGAGTAGGTAAAAGGAAAGACCAAAGTTTATTTTCAAGTTTGTACTTTCGGTAGCAGCATAAGGAAACCTCACAACGTGACAACTGGCAGTGTCAGTGGTGAGTGTAGCGAATGTCTCTCCACCACCTCTCTGAAGTGGCAGTGGGGATTTTGGCCATCGATTTCTAAGGAACCCAGGTTTTACCTCTGCTCTTCAGACAGCACTTCTGAGTCATCTGCCTAAAATGGTACGCGAATACAGTCGTCCCCTAATTAATCGCGGTGCTAGTACACCCTGGGCTTCTGGCAGTCCGTGGAGGGAGGTGGGTATCTACTCAATCTAGTTCTCCTAAGTCAAACATGAGCCACTACACTCAAACTTGAGCCACCTGAAATGACTTAAAGCTTATTTCCATAACAGTTAAACCTTTCTAAGGCCATTCCTTCATTCTTATTCCTGGGTGCCTGGTCCTGCCTCCTTCCCTCGTGCCTGCTGGGCTATTCAACCCATCAATCCTAGGAGGGACCTAATCAGAAGATCACTAACCCTACAGTAAAGAAATGAGCGGTGTTTTGCCATCTTAGCTCCACAAATCAGTTAGCTGCAGGATTACAGGAATTCCAACACAAGAGAGGGGGAGAAAAGTGCAACATGTCTGGGGAAAGGAAGGGGCTATGGTAACTCCCACTCCACCTAAACAATGGTGAAACCACCCCTAACGTGGCTGTGTTGAATCCCAACCTCTTTATCTCTTGTCCCAGTAGAGATTTCCAGGCTGATTCTGCAGCTGATTTGTTTTTAACAACCTGCTTACCACATAATGCACTGACTGCTTTAGTGTTGATTGTCATTTAAGGTTCGTGGTGGTTTAGGAGGAAAGCAGGATTGATTTTCCCATAGTATACAAGATAGCAAATACATTGTTAATGCTGGCTGGTTCTTTATTAGGGCAATGGGTCAATGGGAATTCTTTGAAGAATTTAATTGCCCTATTTCTTCTTGTTTCTTCTTTCCACTTTAAAGTACATCATTTTAGGCTGGCTGCTTAAATCAGCTTCTTCACATGCTTTCCATTCTGGTGAAGCAGCTAGGAACATGAAGATTAGTATGTATCTAGAACAAATGGCAGGATGGAGGAGAGAAGAATCAGTCCTACTCAAACAATTGCAGTTACTCGGTAAAAAATTAACGTGTTGAGGGAAAGTGGAAAAAAGTAAACAAGAACATCAGTGCAGCTCTGCTCCTTCGTGTAGATGGTTATTTAATGTTGTATTTCAGGTGTAAACAACCAGAGAATAGTGCAGGTTTTTGAGGGACTAGTCCCTAAACAGGGATATTGTGGAAGCACATTAGGGTAAACTGAAGTGTAGAGTAATTCTGTGTTTATTCCAGTGCCATCATGTTGTTTCCAGCAAGCTTTCCAACATACATCATCTGTTGTTGTAAAGCCAAGCAACCCACCAGCAAAACCACTGGCAGATTCCTGCAGAGCCTGGCTCATTAATGCACACCAGCGTGCTGTTTGAAACCCATAATGTGCAAGGTATTTACAATTGTGAGATTATTTTTTCAGTTTTCAGATAGCTCATTTTTATTTCTTTTAACTTTTTTTTTTAATCATTATTTATTGTTTATTCATTAAGCTCTTCCATTACTTGGAATAGGTCAGAGAAAGACCAGATCTTCTAGACAGTCTTCTGCTTTGCCCATTCTCCTTATGTTACACCTGATATTGTGGTGCCCTCGCTTACAGAAAGTTAATAAGAGCAATTTTATGATTAAAACTTTTGTAAAGTTCATCCTAAAATTGAAGAAGAGGTGTATTAAAGACAGGATGGTTGCAAGTCGGAAGCGGCGCTGAAAGCAGTTATCATGTTGTGATCTCAAGGGCTTTAAAAACACCAAGTGCTACATAAAGGGCTGCGTAAAAGCCACAGAACTCATAGCTCTAAGAGTCATCAGTATTAACTGAGAGCCTGTAAGAGCCACTGCTGTCCTGTAACAGTGAGCTGTTTGCTGGCCAGAATGCTTTCAAGGCCCAGGAATCTGCCAGCAGATAACAGGCAGCCATGGCCTGTGTTATCTGACAGCGTGCTTTAGCTTCAGCAGCTGGAGGGGCTAAACCTCACATCTCCTCCTTGGACCTCACAAAGCTGTGATATCTAACTAATTTTTTTAAGTCATTGCTAAAATGCTGGCCAGTGTGAAAAAAACCCAAAACAAACCAAAATTATATTAGCCAAGGTAATCCATGAAGAGTGAAGAGGAGTTTCACGGGCTGGGTGAGGGGATGAGCCATGCCAGCATCCAGGCTGACCCCAGGCTGTGTATGGCAGCTATCTGGACTGTGCTCTTATCGCCCGAACCCTCCCAGACCCTCGCCACGCAGCAGTTCTCCCTCCTTCTGTACTATTTTTTCCCAACGGACTGCAAGTCATCCCTTCCATCAGCGTACCCCAGTGCTCTGACCTTTAGCTGCAAGCAGGCACACAGGCACTTTTCATCCCGAAGGCTGGTGGCGGATGCAGATCCCTTCCTTTTCAGCTCCTCAAGTAGCTCTTCCCTTAGGGCCTTCCGACTCTGGCTCCAGACAGTAACCAGACAGCTCGTCCTTCAAGTCCGTGCCAGCTTTGGTTTGAATTTTGAGGATGCTTTCCAAGCTGTTCCTCCAAAGTCCTGCAGAGCAGTGCTCTGGGGACAGAGATGTGTCCGACGTGAGGTGGCCTGCCTTGAAGTGACTAACCCAAGAGTGACACAAGGGTGTGTTCTGTTTCCAGTCCTGATCAAAGCCCTGCTTCGAGTGCTTGCTGAGATGGCTACTCCAGAAAGCCAAAAATACCCCATTTCCAAAGAATTCGGGGGGGGGGGGGAAGAGTAATTTAAGGGTTTATTGATTTTTTTTTTGGTAGACCTTTGTGCCTTGAAGCACAGTGATGTCTTGCAGTTACTGTAGGGATTCCAAAACCACTATTTTACCATTTTGGTAAATATACATGAAATATGAAAATTCAACATCAAAGAATGTGCATCAAATGCAGTTCTCATTTACATTACAGACTAAAGAGATTTCAGAATAATTTTAGTAACTGGGACATCAGTGATGCTACAGCTGAATGAATATAGGACAAAGGATCTGATTTAAAGTTGAGCTACATTCTTTCAAATTACTTCTTTAAGCATCAGAATAAAAGGAGGTGATAAACAAACATAATTTAGAAGAACTTTTCTGTAAGCTTTCTTTCCTTTTAAAGTTTTATGCCTGTGTAGGTATCTGAACAAGTGGTTTATACATTCTTGTTATGTCACAGAATTAATAGAGAACTATCAATGACTTCCAGCTTAGGTTTTTATCTTTCACCTCCCTATTGCCATGGCATTTCCACGGTGTGCTGCAGTGCCAGGAATCTCTCCTTTTAGCTCACTCCTTTTTCTTCTTGTGTATTCAAGCCTGCATGTTATTTGCTTTGGCCAAATATATCATTCTGTTTTCAGAAAGCCTTGAAGATTACGTTCCTCTCTGAGTTGGAGAGTTGTTTCACAGAATATCCTACTACTTTTTCAAAGCTGCGTTTAGTTTTTCTATAAGAATTGTGTTTTTCCACTTTTTCTGAGGGTTTTAATACACAAGATGTGCCTGTGTTGAGGGGAACTGGCTGTGCTCATGGAGTGGATCGTCAAGAAGTGCTTTCTGTAGTGTCCTCTTAGACCACTTGATGTGTGTATGCAATTTGTTTGGCATATCCAGTACACCAAGGGAATTTTCTGTCTTGGATGATGCATGCAACTTCCCAAAGGTAACACATCGAAGAGCATTCTAAAGTATTAGGGAAGGTGTATTCCCCTAGTCTTGCCTGATAATAAATAATAATAATAAATTAGAACAGTTAATAAATGGAAAGGGGGAGATATTTACCAAGTGGTTTTCATAGCATTTCATCTTGTTATGTTCAAGTGAGAATATAGGAAAACCAGAAAAGCACAGGCTTGAAGTGGAACTCTCGGGTATATGGTTATTACTTCAGAGGTTTTGGATTGCACTCCCCGTAGGATGATAGGAAAGATTTATTTCATAATTTGTTCACTGTGAAAATTATTATTCTAGAGAGTTTGTTCAGCTCCCCTGTGCTTTGTGTTCCATCCATTTTAAATATACTGAAACACCCCAGTATATTTTTTGTGTGAAGATCCAGGTCTGGATGCAGCAGTTCTACCGGCTGCAGCCTCCTGCCCCCCATCAGCAGCTTTGAGGTGGGAATCTGTGGGAGCAGGGCTGTGGGGGCAGCGGCTGGAGCAAAACTTTCTGTTTTCATTTGCCTTTATTTGTGAGTCTGCCCACAGCTCCTGCTGCTTTTACTTTCCTGTAGAAATGCATTTGCACGGTTTTTACTGCGCTTGAATTAATGTATTTGCATGATCTGGTAGTGAGTAACCATGCAAATACTGAGCTGTTGGAGATGTATTCCTTCAGCTGGTGCTGTTGAGTAGTTCTGCTCTACATTTACTTGTCAGACATTGTTACTGGGTAAAATTCAACTGTATGTTCCATCTTCAGTTCCTCTGAGCAGTTTTACATGGGGGATCTGATCATGCTTTATACCTTAGGAGGATCCATGCCAAGACATAAATGCTAACTAATTAACTCCCGTAGAGGCTTTCTGTACCGCGATCAATTCAGCAGCTGCTTTTGTCCCAGCCACAACAGATTTTTTTTTTTTAATATCCTCTGTGCGCTATTTTTTTCTTTTTTAAACTGCAATTCACTCTCAGAATTTGAGCAAATACTGGAAAAATTGCGGCATGCGTACAAAGCAAGACATTCTTTAGTATTGCATTTAACACGTCTTAATAGAGACACTGGAGTTGAATATAGCCAAAGCATGTGGGGAGAAAACAGCTTCAGCAAGTGGCATGCAGAATTCATAAGTCCTGCAGAGAGTGTTTGCCCCCCGTCTCTGAAGGCTCAGAAATGGCTGTCACCTGCAGGATGCATCTGTGGGAATAGGTGGAAGCAATCCATATGTCACCAGCATCCTGCTTTATTCTTTCTATGATCCTTTTGTGAGCATCATCGCGAGCTCAGCCATGCCCTGCTGCTGCCATGGGAAGCAAAGCCAAACTCCACTCAAGGTGAAGTGCAAGCACTTATCTGTTTAAACAATTTCCATCCCAGAGTGAAATGCTGGAACAAATTACATGTTTTTCAGTCGATGGGGAGAGTGCAAGTTCCTAACTAGTGGTATTGCCTCCTCCCATACAGATGTGTCTGTCACCAGCTTTATATTTATCACCAGGTCTGGAAGCAGCCAAGGAATCAGAAAACTGAGGCCGAGAGCATTGGATATTTGCAAGAGGATTGCTCAGCAAATCCTATCCTGCACTCCCCTGAAATGTCAGTCCCCAAATAGGACGCAGCATCCTTACCCTCCTGCAATTGCAGGCTCCTACCTGGACTGTGGAGGGGGTCAGGTGTAGAAGTTTGCAAGCAGCTTAACCTTTAGCAGAAGCTCTTTGTGTCACCGCTGCTGGGGTGATACCTTCCCTGACGTTTGGTTCTCCCCTTGCAGGAGAGTACTGCGAGGTGAACGCGCGCTCTGGCCGCTGTGCTCCGGGGGTGTGTAAGAACGGAGGAACCTGCGTGAACCTGCTGATCGGGGGTTTCAAGTGTGAGTGTCCCCCAGGTGAATACGAGAGGCCATACTGCGAGATGACCACCAGGAGTTTCCCACCACAGTCCTTCATCACCTTCAAGGGGCTGCGGCAGCGCTTCCACTTCACCGTCTCCCTCATGTAAGTCCCAGTGGGGAAGGGCTCTGACTGGTGGCTTCTCCACTTGTGCTTAGGGGGGGGAAGGTTGTTAAGGAGTCGCCAACTGAATTGCCTACGTGGAGAGGTCTCTTGGGGGATTTATGACAGTGACTCCTGTGGGTGGGGTGCAGTCATCTTACTTTGGTTTTCTGCCCTGCTGAGGTTGCTGCTGAACTGCTGACTCCCAGCCTTCCTCTGCTTCAGTGCAGGATGGTAACACAGGGAGAGGGGACACCAGGACCTCAGAGCACGTCTCAGCAGCCCTCAGCTAGAGAGGTGCGAGAGTGAGTGGTAGGTTTGCCACTTTTTCTAGCTGGGCCTGTGTCCTCCTGACTTCCAGGCCAACTGCAGAGCCGTTCATGCTGCTTGTTTGGAAGCATTCTAAGCCCCTTACCTGTTCCCCAGCCTGTGAGCAGACTTGGTCTCATCAGGCCATGGCTGAGCACAAGGCCGCTCCTCCTCAGGTTCTTGCTCTCCATTGGTCCCCAGCCTTGGGCTTGAAGCAACCCCACCTGTCCCAGCTCCTCATCTTGCTCCTCCTGGCCTTCACACACAGCTCCTGCTGCTGGTCCCATCCTGGCTGCCAGGCACGACCAGCCTCATTCTTATCCCATCTGCCCCAACGTCCCCACATTGGACAGTCCTCTCCTGGGCTGGCTGTTGCTTTTCCTGTGAGGGTGTTCCAGGAGGTGAGGGGAGCGATGATGACGGCTGCAGAACGTGGACCAGGGCTCTCCTTCCCTGCCTCACACATCCTGATGGTAAAAGCCCTCTTCTGGAGACTTCCTGGGCCAGGCATAGGGCTTGCCTGCTGTGGAGCCAGAGCTCCAGGGGCACTCACGCCTCTTCTCCAGAGAGGGGGGTGGGTTTGCAGCTTTCCTGTGGTTTAACCAGTTGGAATCGACCTTTGGTTCTCCTTCACAGTTGACTGTGAGTAAATAACACAAACTGTGTTAGCCCCGACCCCAAGGCAAGGCTGGGGATTTGTTGATAGGTGCAACCACAGCATCGGTGACAGACATGTTTGTGCATCTATCCAGAGAAAGTGCTTGGGGAGGAGACCACCAGGCGCACGTCCCATCCAGCACCCAGCAGTTACCCGGTGTTCTACATCTGTCAGAAACCAGGCAGCTTCTTTACATTTAATCTTTCACCTGCCTTAATCCTAAAGTATTAAAACATATGGAATCTTGGCGTTTTAGTTAAATCAGAAAGCACAGGCACACTTGGCATTCGAGCCAAGGCAAGGCAGGGTTGCGCCTCGGAAGACGACTGTAGAACATCGGATCTAAGTACACGCAAAAGCTGCGGAGCAAAAGGTTCTGTTGGACTTGTCAGCCCTGCAGTGAGTGCAAGCAAAGGAGCAGCCTGGGCTGGCTGCCAGCACAGATTACCCCTTAGCTTGTCCCTTCGGCCACATGGTGTCATTTTTCAGGCTTTCAGGAAGAGATCTTTGACTTGTAGGGTGCTTCACGTTAAAGGGTCTCAAATGCTCTGTGTCGGGGTTATTGAGAAACAGCAAACTACTGTAGCAGGGAAGAGCGTACACCAGGATTTCTTCACCACCTTTAAAACCAAGATGGCAGATTTAGTCGTGAGCTAAATAAACACTGCTCAACCCACTCAATGGGATTATAAGAAGTCTGGACCATCATGGGGCTCATCCCACACTGCCTGGGATAATGACACATTTAGCTGTTGGTATCTGAAGTTCACTTTTATTTACACTTGCTGTTTCTTTTTTATCGCCTTTCGGTGCAGGTGGAAAACATTATGTGAGGCTAAGCAAGAGTCAGCAGTTTGACTAGACAATAATTTGCTGTTACATATTTTGTGATTTGGGAGCATTTGTAAAATCCCAGGGTGTCTAGCTTCCCTCAACCTCAAGTGCCTCATGATGCGCTCCTGGCAAAGAGCAAGATGTTTTCATTGTCCAGTCTCATAACAAAATTGGGCTTTAAAAAAAATAAAGAAGTGTTTATGTTACTGACCAGGAGTGTCTTCCTAAGTCCTGACGTTATACATCTTCCTTGCTTACTTCCAACACTTTCTACTCCTTCACTCCAAGAGATACTGTCAGTGGAGAAACTCGATCGCTGTTTATTCAAAATTCTCCAAGAAAGTGTCTTTTTTTTCCCGTGTCTTGAGATTAAAAATATCCCTTCCATTAAAAAACAGGTGGTTTGGGTTTTTTTACCCCAGCTGGTGATAAGCAGACAAGTTCAAAAGCTTTAACTCTTGATACCAAAGATGTTTCTGAGTAGTGGCAAAGAACAGAACTGAGCACGCACAGAGTAAAGCAATATAAAAAGTGGCTTCATAATTTAATAGTTTAATAAATTTATTAAATAGTTTAATAATAGCTTAAGAAATGAAGTAGAGAATCGTAACTACATCGTTAAAATACATTCAAGAACTAAGGTTTCTGTTGTTGATATTCAAAATAAATCTTTCTACCCGCTGAAGAAGCATCGTTGATATTATTCTCATTTCTTTCCCTCGTATATATTCTGGCTAGATCAGGTCAAAATATTTTGATGAAGCACTTATCCATGGAAAAATACAGTCTTGAGAAATGTTTTGCAGCAACTGTATTCCTTTGGATAAAATGTTTGATGACAGAAAGTGAAAATTAAGTCAGTGTTTTTGATGCTACTGAAATATTTCAACAGTATTGTCTTAATTCATTTAGTTTGCATTGAACTTCTGTAATATTACTTTATATTCTGTTAAATAAATTTAGAAATTAAGATACATTACAAAACTAATTAGAAGTAACGAAAACGGTGTTAATATTTTGCTGGACTACAACGGATATTCTTTGGAGTTTGTATTTTATTGGAAATGGCAAAATTCTGACTGCTGTTTTATGAACCAGAACAATTCATTCTCCTTCCAAAGTATTACTGTATACAAGAAATACAAATTCCCACTTCCATGTAGCTCACATTCAGTCTTCTGGTTCTGAAAAGTTGCTGTTTGGTGTGATCCACAACCTACACATGTCTGACAAACAAGTTTTGTTAAAGAATATCCTTTGGGTTTGAATTTTTATTTATCCAAACTACTGCTTCTTTCACATTCTCTGAATGCAGATGTCTCATTGCTCGAGAGTCTGGCTAATAGACTTGACATGACAGGCACAAGAATCATTTATTCTGTCCACGGAAGGCAGTTTTGATTAGCTGTGTTCAGCATCGGATTCATTTGTAGGAAAAGTAGGTTCATTTAAATCAGACACATTTCCTGAAGTTCAAGAGACAAAATCAAGTTACACTGCCATTTGGAAACACCAGAAATTCCCATGCTTTCTCTCTCTTTCTCACTTTATATAATATTCATCTTTGTAAAACTTGTTTATGTAAAGTGTAATAATTTTTTTGCATTTCTGAGTAGGTGAAAGCTGTGTGTAAATCCCCAAAGATAATAGGATTCGATTAAAAATTATAGAATGTACATCACACAGAAAAAATGGGAAAAAAAGAGTGCTGTGCTGACAAAAAAAACCCCAAACAGGCATTTTGAAAAGTGAGGTTGCCTTTTTTTCTGCAGGAAAGGTTGGGATTTGTCCCATCTTAGAAGCACAAGCAAAAATGAATCTAAAAAACACCCACTGGAACTGATTGGTGGAATCATTTGTTTATTTTCCTTCCTCCAATTGCCTGACCTGTTGATTGATGAACCCTGATTGTCTACATGGCATTAGTAAAGTACCTCTTATCTTTCCTTCCCACTTACCTCAGCATCAGGTCTTTTTAATCAGTTGATGGCTCTCCTTGTACCCCGAGTATCCCCGCTTTGGTGTGAGAATGCTTTCTATCTTTGGGACTGTTTGCAGAGTGTAGGAAGTGCTACTGCTTTGGCCAGTGTCAGGTGCTCGTGCTGCCTAAGTTTACCCTTGTGAGGGTCAGCAGCCACGGCAGACCTCTGCAAGAATAGATTTCTGTCATTTCCATCCTGCTTGTATCTGTCAGTTGTGAAAGAGTAGATTTATCCTGCGGCAGACTCTTCAGTTTTAGCATTTTCTGTCCCAAGAAAGATTCAAAGGTTTCCTTTTCTGCTAAATACAATGCCATCCTTCTTCTGGGTGACTTGACCGTCAGTCTTTTAATTCATAAGCCGATAAGCATGAAGTAACCCCTCATCTCTGTGTGTTCTAGGTTTGCAACCAGGGAGAGGAATGCTCTCCTCCTCTACAACGGGCGTTTCAACGAGAAGCACGACTTCATTGCCTTGGAGATCATTGAGGAGCAGATCCAGCTCACGTTCTCTGCGGGTGAGGTTCCGCTCGGGTTGAGCATTTCTGCTTGTGGTCAGGAGATCCTCCCGAGCGATTTGCAAATGTGCTTTAATGATTTTACATGGCTATTTGCTGCCCATTAATTGAGTAACTGGCTGGCGTTGTACAGTGAACAACTGATGCTGGGTGTTGCAAAGTACTCCAGATTGTAACGGTTTGCGGTGGTTCGACTTGCTGTCGTACGCAGGAGCTTGTCAACATATTAGTTATAAAAGCTGGAGTTTATGACTACTATAAAAATTTGGCACTGGTCTGAAAGTTGGCACCCGAGACAATGTTTGCTCGAGTGAGACTTCATTTTATTGCACTGTGATAAACGTTGTGTGTTTATGCGTTTTACACTACGCCATGAGTGGAACTAGGTGCATAAAAGTCACCTAAAAAATACATGGGAGCCGAAGGAAAAGCCAGCAGAGAAGTGATTTTTTTCACTTGCCTGCCATTTGTTAGGGATTGGTGACAACTGGTGACCAGCAATGCTGTCTCTGGAGTGCACTTTTGCACTTTAGAAGCACCTTCCCTTGGAAGAATCCGTGAACAACAGCAAATTTAGGAGAACTTAGCTCCCTGCTCGTGGCTGCAGTGGGCTAGGAAACAAGAAACAGAGGCTCTGGCATTTGCTTGCTTTCTTTACTGTGAGAAAGCCAGTGTCTTTTGGTGCTTCTGGGAGCAGAGAGAGGGGAAGGCTGACAAGCAAAGCTCAGGGTGGCATGTGTCCCTGCCACCATGACCTTCTCCCAGCAGAGAGGTTTCTTCCACAAAAGCAGCCCTGGCAGTGGCAAAGCTCTTCCTGACTGGAGTGTGATCAGAACAAACCCTGACCATTTCAGCCTTTCCCAAGTTACAGAAAGCCCAGATTCTATCCCAGAGCTGTGCTAAAGCCAGACAGAGGTAGGAGGTGAAGCTGTTAGCAAGCAACTGTACGGTATTGTTGAAGCACATTGAAGTCACCTCCTGGACCTTGTCAGGCTTTCTGAGGCTCTTGGGGTCCCTCCTGGTGGACCACTCGCTTTCCTCTGTCAGCCCAGGAGCAGGTCAGCTAGTTCAGTGGAAGGGCCTTGGTGGCTTTACTAAATCCAAGGCAGGGTTCACCACCTCTTAGGTTTAGGGGATGTTTTCCATTAGGACAGAAACAAATATCTGAGTAGGGCTGTTGTGTAGGTCAAGTGGGGTTATGTGTGGGTCAAGTGAGGCGTTTATACCCCTGTACCAGGCGCATAACTCAGGAAATAATCCTGTTACTTTCCGTTATCCGTATTCAGGATAGACATGCGGGCTCTAGCCAACTCTTTTTGTGCAAAGTGAGGCATTGCAAGCAGTAAAGCAAGAGAAGCAGAAGCAACAATCCACATCAGTGTAGCACACCCATCACCAGTGACAGTCACTGCTCTCGGATGCCACGGTAAATCCTCTGTGACCCCATCGATTTACCAGCAACGCTGGAGTGCGTATCTGGCCCCTTTGGGTTCAAGATATCCGGTTTCATTTCCCCTTTATTACCTCAAAGTTGTCCAAATTAGATTTTAAGGCAGGCTTTTGAATGATTAGTGTAATGAAATACCATGCTGCTTTCTTCTGTAGCTCTGCTCCGCCTGTCTAAACTTGAATTGAATTGCTTGGAAGGCACCCTGAGGATGAATTGAGAAAAAGAAAAATTAATTCTACTTGCACTTCTATGCATTGAAAGGTGGAGGAACTCCTTTAAAATACATGAAACTAAATTTAGATCTGCACTGCTGCACCTGAGAGCAGGTCTGGTCCTGTAGAGTACAAATGGTATTTTCTTTGGAAGGAGAATTGGTTATGTTTTATAGTTTTAAGTGGCTTTTAACGAACAGTACAAGCTTTGGACATCTGATCTGACTGTTTTACCTGTCGCCACAACTTCTCCACAGAAAGCAAAGCAAAAGGATTGGAGACCTATCTTCTTCCTTTTGCAGAAACTTGCAAAAAGCCCAATTTTTCCCCCCAGATTTTTCATCTCTAGGTGATAAAAAACTTCACAGCAAGTTGTCAGATATGCTAAGCTGAATTCTGTATTGCTTAAATAACAGAATATAGGGTGGGAGTTGGAGAGCAGGGGACAAGGAGATGATACTTCACACAGGGTAAGTTACATGTTGCAAATAGAGAGTTGAAAGTACATTTTAAGCCTAAACAATACTAGGAGCTTTGTTAACTTCCAAGAGAGAGGTTTGGGGTTTTTTTTTTCCCCTGGTGTTTTATTCTATAGAATTTTCCAGATTAAAAAAAAAAAAAAGCTGTGTGAAAAAAAAAATAAAGAAAGAAGGAAGGAAAAAGTCAAAACCTAATAAAACCTTCTCCATGCCAGGCCTTTGCATGTACTTTCAACACAAATGTTTCAACACCAGTTTTGCTGCTGCCTCAGAAGAGACACACGCCTGGTTACTGAGTGGGTTCTGCTGACTCAGACCTGGCTTAAAAGCTTCAGCTTTTGAATCGCAATGGCAAGGACTTGGTTTACAAATGTAAATACTGAAAGGCTGCCAATAATTTCATTAGCCACTGGTAAAATTTTGCAAGGTTACCGTGGGTTTTATACTAGAGTACTTTGGTATTTCACCTTCTCAGCTCCGACAAGGAGCAGACTTCCCTTCCTAGGCAAAATATCCCAGCACGATGCTCATCACATTCAAAGAACAACTCAAAGTGCTGCTTCTGGCAAAAATGCAGAAAAATCCATGTGCATTCTTAACTCGGTTGACCACTTCTGCAGTTGCTGTATCTACCCAGTGCATCAGCTACCACCCTCCGCAGAAGCATAATAAACAGAGCCCTAATTCTCTCGAATGTGCCAGAAGCTATTTTTGTATCGGTCCACCAAAATCATTCCATGAAACTGAGGCTATTTACTGTCCCACAGGATGAAAACCCAAATTCCTCCATGGTGAAGTAAGACGGCTACATCCTGTGCCCCATGAGGAGCTCTCCATGCTTTGCTTTGGTGTAGAGAGCACTTTGCAGTGCTGTTGACTTCTTTTTTTCCCCCTTCTGCCTACCCTTGCAGGGGAGACAACCACCACAGTGGCACCATTCGTTCCGGGAGGGGTCAGCGATGGGCAGTGGCACTCGGTCCAGGTGCAGTACTACAATAAGGTAAGAGTAACTGAGCTGGTGACAGCGCTCTTTGTTGTAGCGCAACAGAGGCGTGGGTCATCTAACCCTGTCCAGATGTGTGCAGGTCACCTGAATTTTATTTATTTAACAAAGCACATTGCTACTGCTCTGCACAAATGGTATTGGTCTTGCTCACCTTGCCTGGGATAAAAGTTCTCTGTGGGGGCTTCTGAGTTTTGTCTCAGGAAGGCAAAATCGGACCTGATGCGTCCTTTCCAGAAGTACTGCTAGGGAAGCCTTCAGTACTTGGAACTATTTTAGTTCTTTAAAGCCTCACAAGTGTCAGGGTATCTAAACCAGCTGATTCACCTCCTTGTATCTTTTAAAAGAATTGTGCAGTGCAGGAGCCTTCCGTGTGGTAACTACAAACCACTAGTAGTATTTTCTGAAGCAAGGCAGACTTCTTCCCTACAATGGTCTTTTCTTGTGTAAAACAACAGATTTAAGTAGGTAAGTGCCTCTTGTTTGGAAAATTTGGTTATTAAATAATTGACACTTTTCAGTAATCAACGCCTAAATCATTTTTTTTATCAACTACATAAAAAGATTCTCGAGAGAAATGCAAAAAGCATCATTGCACACAAGCCCAGGGCAACCAGAGGTGGGCTCCAGGGCCCCTGTCCCACAGCTGCACCCCTGCTGCACTTTGCCTGAACCAAAGGCGGGGTCTTTGTGCAAACCAGCCATTTCATCATGAACCAAGAAATCAGGCTTTTAGGGTGTACGGTGTCACTGTTTACAGAGAGATGTCAGAGCTCTTCTGTAATCTGTAACAAAAATTAGAGAATCCATTCGGTTACTGAGAAGCGTTGCTTTTAAGTCTGACATGACAGCATTCTGGGGGATCACCTAAGGAAATAGAGGAGCATTGTTGGCTGTTAAAAAGGAAACAGGATACTGGTGTAGGAAGCTGAATGGAAGATGAAGGATTAATATGATCAGCAAGTTCTTGATTTCCCAGCGTTGCATCTTTTCATCACAGTTTGTGCGGTAGCTTGAATGGGAGGATTAACATTTTCTTTGGGCTTCTAAATAGGTTCTCCTAGCCTAAGGATATTTTATTGAGGAAATAGAACTTTTTTTATTAGTTATTTTGCATTTTAAAACAACAACAAATATTTTTTTAAAACATACGTTGTAAGTTTTGTACTTGATATACTCAATATACTCTCTGCTATCTGGAGCACAGAGAAATGGAAGTGAAACCTGCTGTGTCGCCGTGCAAGCAGCTGTGAACGTACCAACTGCAACGTGCCACGTTTCCGTACTCTGCACATCACTTCAGCAGAGCAGACAACACTTGCTGAGGCAGTGGAGGGACACTCGGGCTCTCAGAGCCCTGGCTGGCTGCAGGAGCAGCTCGCTGATGCGCTGCCAAATAGATAAGGGGCCCGGGCAGCCCCAAGACGCTCTTTAAAAGGCAAAGAGATCTGACACGGACGTTAAAAATAAACCCCTGCCTCATTTTCAGGGCTTGCTGCTGTTGGTAGGTGAGGCGTGCTAGCCACTGGTGGCTTCCTGTCGTTAACGTGGGTGCCTTGTCATCATTTTCTTGTCCTGCCCCAGTTTTTTGAAGGGGAAGGAGCTAGTCCCTGCAACACAGGAGGAAACTCAGTGCAGTGAGGGAGAGTGGGGAGCCTGTGCCAGGAAACACCACTGACTTCACTGCCTTTGCCACCCACGTGACACGAAGGAGATGAAAAGCAGGGTCGCCGCGTGGAGAGCGGCACTATGCTCTTTGCTGTCTGTGCCGGAGACCGAGGTTATCACGTTCCCCCGATGAGAATTCATTCCAGAATGGTTCAATTTGGGCTGGCAGAGGGGAGCTCACAGTATTGAGTAAACGACCCAAGTAGGACATGTTAATCTATACATATTTAGCGTGCGCTCGGGACTGCCCACCATGTCTGAGAAGTTGCATTGGCTCTCTTGAAAGCAGGAGCAGGGGCTGCAGGGCAGCAGCAGCCAGAGGCAGCTCTGCAGGCCAGCCCACTGGGCTGCCCATCATGCCCTGCAGCAGGGCTGAGCCTCCACCTCAACTGGTGTTTGTTTGTAAAGCAGTTCCTTGGCTACTTCGTGTTCTAATAAAGCTGGAAGTAAAGTTTCTGTGAGGAGGTTGAAAAGACAGAGATAATTTAGGGATTTGAGTTGTGCCAAGATAAATGGGAGGCTGTGTCTAAACTTGATGCAGCTAAGACATGTTTGAATAACAGAGTACCCAAAACTCATGAGTTTGCTTAACTTGTGTGCTCCTATTATTTTGTAGGTACTGCATCCTTCCACTCTTTCCAAAATCCTACTGCAGTGTCAGGTCCTCATCCCATCACTACTCAGCACCTTTACTCCACGCAGACACTGTGCATACTCAGGCTTCCTGGGCAGGCAGAGCTCCCCCGAGCCACCTCCCTCCTCTCTGCCATGTTTGATCCCCACCTCCAGCCCCGTCTGGAGTCAGCTCCCTCCTTTCTGCCTCCATCTCACTGGTATTTTGCAGCAGCTCCCCGTGTCTGGTGGGGGGACCGCAGGAGCTATCTCTGCTGGCATCTCCATGGGGTTCCTTGACCCTTCCTCCATTCTGCTGTTTACCTGGGGAGCTTCTGGTCTTTGCTCCTTGTTAGACATCGTTTCACGATGCTCTCTGTGGGAAATGTGTAACCCATCATCCCAGATACCTGTAGAGATCCATTTTATTTGTCTGTGTCTTGCATTACAAAGCCCTTGAGGGGGTATTAATACCTGTTTTCTTAATCCCTCACTCACGTTGAATTTCATCTCCCTCCATCTGCCTTTTGCTCCACCAGCAGGTTTTCTGTATTTAATATGATCACCTTTGCCTATCCCTTCAACAGTCCCTTCTTGTGTCACTTCTATGCTATTTTTGAACAGCAAAACCCATACAGATGTTTTGAATTTCTCTTATTCACACTGCTACAGCTGAGTGCTGCCAGGCTGCTCATCCTGCTGCTGCTTGGGGTCATTACATCTGTGCCTGTCCTTGCTCCTACCCACTGCTGTGTCCTCGGGCAGTGACAGGTTTCTTTGAGATGGATCCTTTCCTCCTGCCTTGGAAATGTGAGATATGTTGTGGTGCAGGATGAAATCAATAGCAATTCAAAAACTTCCTGTTGTGCTCACAGCAAGCGTTTGTGGTCAGGTGCTCTCTTAGCTTCACCCTTCTTTCCCAGTTTCTTTTTTTGTTAAGCTGCTTTATTGTATCTTTTCAGAAACTAAGCTAGAAAGCGTTCAGGTTATTTCCTTCTTTCCGCATTTGTACAGCATCTAGGAGCAAGAGAAAAGCTCTCTTCTGTCTTCTTTGGAGCTTTCAGATAATGCTGTAATTGACATATGGAGTATTAGATGTCATCACAGCCAGGGTTAATTTTTCATCTTTGATTTTTGAGGAGAATGACTAACAGGCTTTGATACATAATCTAAATCCCTTCAGTCCAAAGCAAACTCGTAGCTGAGTTTTCACAGCTCTGAAAGCTGTTCTGCAATCTGACTCGATCGTGGTCAGGTAGATACGAGCAAAGGTGGAGTGGTTTTTGGCAGCTGTGTCCCTGTGCACCGTATTTGGCTGAGCATCACTGGAATTTGGACTCTAGGAGTGGGTGACTTGGGTGCAGGGGGGGCAACTCTGTTGGGAAACTTCTGCAGCAGGTCTTTCCTGAACACGGCTCACAGTTCTGCAGCATCCTGGTGATGCTGCCACCCTGCAGAAAGTCAATTTGGTAATAACGATAATGAAGTAAGGAGTAAATGTAGAAACTAGTCCTGTAAATTACTTTTTGTGCTCAGCTCAGAAGCGATGTGCTTGGTAATATTTACTTTCAGTGTTGCTGAAAAATGCTGGTTTACAATTCACTCCATATCACGAGGGTCTCCTGCTGCTGAGGGACAAATGCTGGAGCCTCGCTGGTGAGAGGTGAGTCCGGAGCTGGCTCTACATGGCCCTTTTGCAGAGAAGCATCAAACCAGTTCTGTATCAACGCAAGTATTCGATCCATCCTTACAGGCCCTGGTATGTGCAGGCCTTGTAAGAAGTCGCAGTACTGAAATGGGTTGTATCAGGGGAGGAAGGGAAGAGAAACCGTTTCATTTGCTGTGTAGTGCTGGAAACGGGTGCTTCCCCCTCTGCTAACAGCTGACACACTTGGTTTCAGTGGAAGCGCCTAAGGGAAGCCCGTGGCTGTTGTACGATGGAAGTGTTGGCTCTGTATTAAATTTCTGGAAGGGAAAACAGCAAGGGGAAGGAATTAGGAGCTGTGAGAGAGCAGAAGGGAACGAGGAGTGTTTTATAAGCATTCTCTAGTTTCAGTTACGTATTAAAAGCCTTGTGAGCTAGCCAGTAGCAAGGTGTCAGTTTACCTGTGAGCAGTGTTCCTTGCCATTGTACATGTTTGCTGACAGCGGGGGGAATGCAGGGAGGAGAACTACTCACTGACAACATCTGTTAACTCAGACACATCTGGGATCCTGATCTTCCAGCCATTAAAATCAATGGGAGGTATTAAGTTAAAGGTGACCTGCATCTGACCTGCTTCCTCAAAAGTTATATGGATTGATAAGAAATGGGATTTTTTAAGTTCTTTTGGACGGAAAGGTGGGAGAAGGGGGAAGACTTCAGGCTGGCAAATAAACTTGATAAAAAAAACCCAGCAGACTTCAGGCTGGCAGATAAAAAAACCAGCAGAAACAACCCGCTGCTTGTTGATGGGATAGCTGGCTTAAGGTAATGTGCTTGCCTTGGTAATGTGCCTCCTTTCCAGGTGATGAGAGTGCAGTCAGCCTCTGATGGGAGCTTGGTCCTTATCCTTTGTGTCTCCTAAGCCTGCTGGCCTGAGCAGGGGTCAGCAGACTTAGCCACGCTGGTGTTTGTTTGGAATAGGAGCAAAAGCACCGGGTTGTTTGATGGTAAGAGTGCTCAGTATCGATAATATCACATGAACTGTCTGGCGTTCAGTGCACATACAGGAGCATGTATGACTGGAGGCAGTGCTTGGGACAGGAGATTTTAATGAGCCCTGTAGTGGGTGGTGGTTTTAATTAAGTGAAAACTTCAAGCCACTCTCTCAAACTTCTGATAGAAACGCACTTTTGTTCAGAATTCAAGATATACCATCACATTTATGTTAATGTTTTACCTGACTCATTACCTCAGGGTAGAATTCATCATTTGGCACAAGATAAAAATGGTTTGAGTATGGACATGTTCCTTTAATTATCGAGGTCATATTTATATACCGTGTATCTTATGTGTTACTTACACATACATGACATCAGAGTCGCTTAAGGACATTAACTGTTCTGTAGGCAGAAGCTCCTTCAGCATCTGTTTAAGGGAGCACGGGATAATTTTACCTAAACGACAGAAAACCTGAGAAGAGGAAAGGGAAAGGTGCTGTCACCGAGTGTCTGATGGGCAGTACAGTAATCCTGATGAACAGCTCTCTGAATGACTCACAGAATGACTCACAAAAGTAGCAACTGTAGGAGCGGGCAGCGTGTGCGTGGGTGGGAGCCTTCTCCATGGTCAGGAGGTAGGAAATTATGGGTGCCTCGGAGAGCGTCTCCGCTCTGCTGGCCACCTGAGCCTGCAGGCTCCGAGGATGAGACATTCAGGACAAACATCACCCTTTTTCTATATCTGAGCAAAAGTTTATTCTCATATTTGATAACTGGTAGTCAGCTGCCATTCTGTCTCTCCTTCCTTGCATGTCTTTTGACTGAAGAGTGCCATGGCTGTCATTTCAGATGCTCTACCATCCGAGGAGTAGCCCACCCTTTCACAGCAGTTACAGTTGGCAGAGACCTGCTGCTTTCCATCCCTGTGTGCTTCTTGCCCAGCAGA
This sequence comes from Megaceryle torquata, assembly GCA_024611175.1. NCBI lineage: Eukaryota > Metazoa > Chordata > Aves > Coraciiformes > Cerylidae > Megaceryle > Megaceryle torquata. Next base: position 57,136 of record JANIJG010020491.1, read on the forward strand.
GCCCAGACCGGTGTTTAGCCTGGAGACAGCTGCTGGAGAAAACAGGCAAATTCTTCAGTTAGAGATAAACTTAAAAGAACTGAGGGCTGCTTAGGGCTGATCTTTGTTGCGCTGTGAATTCAAAGCACAGGAGGTGCATTACTCTAAAGCAGGCTCACATATGCTTTTGAAAATCTCCTGCCTGTTGTAAGTGATGGTTTCTCCTGAGTTAACTGGTCTTCATCTGGGGCAAGCCGGAGCTTGAGTATCACCGAACACTGAGCTAATGCTGTAGAGATTTAGCTCTCAGCCCACTCCTACACTGGAATTTGCCAGTACCTTTCCTTCTCAGGGAGGATCTGCCCCTCACCCGCTGGCCGAAAGCTCTTTCCAGATACTGAACCCCCCTCTGTTTCAGCGCCAAGCCCCACGCTGTAATTGATTTTCCGCACCTCGGGTGCGTGCTGCGGCTCTCCCCTGGTGCTTGCTCAGCCGGCGGGTGGGTGGACAGGGAGGGGGCTTTCTCCTTTGCCTGTGGGTCCCTCGGCCAAAGCTGATCCCAGAAGGATTTTTAGCCATGCCCGTACAGCGTGCTGCAGCACCAGCAGAGCTTACCCTTTGGAGTCTGCATCTACAAATCCTTCATACTCTGGGTCACTAATGGTGCCTCACAGACTGGCCACTGATGCCATGAAGTAGCTTATGTCTGGGCAAAACCAACAAACTCCCTATCTGGGGAGACCTCAGGGAGCCCCATTTGCTTGTGAGTAGCAGCTCACCAGCGCTGCTGGGCAGAGCTTGTGTGGCCTAATGGACTCTGGACAGAGCTGGGGGCAGCTGAGGGTCTTGTGATTCTGTGATTGAGGATGATGTGGATTTGGGACTGCTGCCAGATCAGGTAGACTTGGGGTGAAGCTTCACACAACAGAGGAGCAAATCCCTTCTGCACTGGCTTGGGACTCAGGATGAAGTGGAGGAAGGAGCAGGGTCATGGAGGAAAAGACAGGGAGAAGAAGTCTCAGGCCAGGTCAGGGCTTCATTTGCAGCTGTTCCTGTAGTTAGTCAGGCTGGTCAGAAAGAGGAGTGTCCCATGGGAGCTCTGTGAATATAGAGGTCAGAAGAGGCATACATTTAAGAGTACACCTGTTGGAAGATAGTATCTGTCAATACTCTTACTGCTAAGCCACCCTACCATAAATGAAAACCATCTGCAGGTCTGTTCCAAACCACCCACCTTCACTCCATGCACACTCTCCATCTCCACGTGCAATTTTTGTCATGTCCAAGTGTATTGGGTTTGGCTGGAACAGAGTTAATTTTCTTCACAGTAGCTGGTATGGGGCTATGTTTTCAGTTTGTGACCAAAACAACACTGATAACAGAGATGTTTTCATTACTGCTGAGCAGTGGCTTGCACAGAGTCAAGGCCTCTTCTGCCCCTCTCACCACCCCACCAGTGAGCAGGACGTGGGTGCACAAGAAGCTGGGAGGGGACACAGCTGGGGCAGCTGGCCCCAGCTGACCAGAGGGATATTCCATAGCGTGTGATGCCATGCTCAGCAATATAAAGCTGGGGGAGGAAGGAGGAAGGGAAGGGACATTTGGAGAGATGGTGTTTGTCTTCCCAATTACACGTGATGGACTCCAGCTTCCCTGGAGATGGCTGAGCACCTGCCTGCCGATGGGAAGTGGTGAAGGAATTCCCTGGTTTGCTTTGCTTGTGTGTGCAGCTTCTGCTTTCCCTATTAAACTGACTTTATCTAAACCCAGAAAGTTTTTCACCTTCACCCTTCTGGTTCTCTTCCCCATCCTGTTGTGGGGGGAGTGCGCGAGCGTCTGTGTGAGGCTTAGCTGCTTGCTGAGGTTAAACCACATCGCTAAGCAAGAAATAAGAAGCACTTTACAACAGGCCCGGTGTTCTGCAACCTCAGGGTAAAGACTTTCTCAATGGGACAGAAGCAAAAGCCTTGAGATAAAAATTGCAATATTTACCTGGCAAACTTGGAGATGTAAAGGGAAGGTTGCTGTGTTTCCAGTTGGTTGGGTTTTGGTGGAGGTTCCCTCCATTTTCTAAATTAAGCAGAAAAATCAAGCCAGTTTCTTCACTTGAAATTTTTTTCTACACGGGTGCCTTCCAGCTCTCCAGTCCAATGGCATCTTCTGGTCTAGCGAAGGGAGAAGAGTGGGTAAATGCACACGCTTGACCAGAACGCCCAGTGAAGCCACTGAGCTCCCAAGGGAGACGCAAGCAGGGAAGCAGCAGTCTTGCTGGGCAGCTGCAGAGGTGGTGGGAATGGGGGGCGTGCGGCGGCTGCCATGGCCCACCAGCAGATGTGGAGGGGGTCGTTGCACACTGGAGTAAAAAGATGGCACAAATTTGCTTTAAAGGCACAATGTATCTTGCTGGAGCATGCCTTGCTCATATGGAGTGCCTCATTCAGCTGACTGCGTGGCAAGCATCAGCTCTGGGGTTCAGTCTTGTCCGGTCCCTGCATTTTCTCAGACTCTTACACGTGTTATTCCTGCCGCTCATTAGTGGAATTATCTTTGAATTATCTTTATAGGAAATCTCTATACTTTCATCACTGCCTTTGTTTTACTAGAGCCTTTGTCTTGATTCTGGGAGCCTGTGTTGTGCAACTGCCTACCAGTGGCCAGAGGCAGGGCACTTCTGAAGGACTTGAGGAGGATGCATAGGCAAAAATTCCCTTTTCAAAACTCAGGTCCATCCCTTTGCTCCCACTCAGGAGCCAGTTCAGACCACATTTTGTCCAACCACCAGTCGCTGAGGTGGGTGAGATGGTCATACCCTAAAAGTCAGGACCTCCAGGGCTGCGTGCTTTTGTGCTCATGGGTACCCAGAAGCTCAGCAGCTACCTGTGTTCCCCCACCAAGCGCAGTCAGGACCTGCCCTTGGCTCCAAACCCCTTGCATAAGCACAAGCAGCAGGGGCAGTTGGAGGCGGAGGGAGTGAGGCCGGTCTGTGTTGGAGAGCTTAGTGTAGCACCACATTTGGAACAGGATGGGATGAAATGCGGCGACCTCTGACCTGCTGCACAGATGAACGCAAGCTCTGCTGCCTACAAGAGACATGCTGCTGCACTGGGTGCCTGTGGAGCTGACAGGTCATCTCCTGTCCTTCTGAAAACACAGAGCCTCTCTGATGATGGCAAATTCACCTGTTAAGGAAATAGGATCTTTATTTCGGACTGATAAGCTACTTTGCCTTGAGGGGAAAAGAGAAAAGCCTGATACTAACATTTTGGTGAAACTCAGATTGTGACAACTGTGCCAAAAGACACAGATGACACTGGTTATTGCTTTCTCTCCTTCAAAGGGAGGTAATTCTCATTAGAATTCCTGGATTCACAGCACCCCATCTCCCCAGGACTGATGGGCAAACGGGAGGATCAGGCAGCGGCTCAGCGCAGGCTTCCCCCATGTGTGCCACCCTGCCACACACCGCCCCGCGGGCGGGAGGCTCCCATTCCAGCACGAAAGCCTTGTTTGCTCAGCTCCCCGTCTCCCTGCCGAGCCTGCCAGCCAGGCTGCCAGCACCGCGGGTGATTTATGAGGCAGGCACATGCCTGCAGCTGAATAGGGATTGCCAGCTCCTTGGAGAAAAGCCACAGAGCTGCCACCAGCTCAGCGTTAACGTCCAGTCATTGGACCCAAGGGGAAAGACTTTGCCTTGGAAGTATCCAGGACATCATCCAGTATCGTTTGCTTCTTAATCTGAATGGTCAGGAAAAGTGTTGGGCAATTAAGTTCTTAGATAGCTACGAGGTGTTACACCCTGTGCCAGGAGCAGCCACTCGCACCAGGGCATGGTTGGCCCTGCCGAGAGCTGCATTTTGTACCTCAGCTGGAAAAGACAGACTCCAACACAAGTCCAGTCGCTGGAAATGCAGTTCGTAATCAAGGCTGGGCATGACTTATGCAAATGTCTGTCACTGGTGACATCTGAACAGACATAATTGTCATCTGAGGGAGAATTTCTGAAGTTAATCCTCCCAGTGGCTTCCAGACTAATTTGCTAAGGGATTGAGGGAGATTTTCTAAATAAACAATGCAGTTGATGAAGATTATGATAATGCCACTGTTGATCAGATGCGGGGCCTGCCAGAGTTTGGATTTTGCTGGCTCAGATGACTTGCTGTGTTTACAGTGCCCATGATCAACACAGGCCTGCTCCAGCATCGCTTGGCATCGTCCAGTAGAGGAAAATGCAGAACATTAATTGCAGTGTTAAGCAAATATTTGGGGTGTGGATTAGTGTAAATACTGAAAACGTCATTCATTTAGAAACAACCTACTTCTCTGGGCATATTTTTCCAGGAGGAAGTGCAATTTTCTGGATCTACGTTTCCAAAGCTAAATTCAGAATATCTCTTAAGAAATATCAACATAGCTTTTAAAGACTCTCTAATGTGTGCAAGGCAGAAAGCATTCTTAATATTTAGTGCTTCCTCTTATAATAAACCATGTGTTCTTAGGATTTAGCCGTGTTTCTAATTCTATCCTTTTGTTATCCCCCATCTCATTGCGAGTATTTCATGTTCGATTAGCAGGAGGTACTGCGGGCTTTCAGAGGTCAGTGGTGGCACAGCCAGGAGGAGGCAATGAACAGTGCTAACTTCCAACAGAGCGCTGATGGTATACTTCACCAGATCATCAATTTGTGCTGGATGCCTTTCCTTCTATGGCATTTTCATGGGATGAAAAGTTCTGCCACAGTGTAAGCACGGGAAAGCTTGCAGGGCACCAAAAACACGGGGAGCGTAACGCAGACAATTTGTTAGCTCCAGTTTTGAGAAAGATCTATCCGTGGTTACCTCTTTAAGTGCAGGGCCTCTTCTTCACGGAGAAAGCTGCCAGGATTTCTTCAGTTACATGAGGGAGAAAAGCACTTCAAGTGAAAAAGTCACTGTCTTTGCTCACCACCAACACCATTTTTAACCGGCATCCCATGTTTCATTTACTTTTCAATTCAAGAGGCCAGGGAGTTTTTACTGGATTACCAACACTGCTAAGCCACGTGATTGTTTTTTCCCATTTTTCTTACAAGAACAGAAGTTACTGTATCAGCAGATTCTTGTACTTTTGGGTGAGCAGGCTCGTATACCGGTGAAGCACGCGGTAGGTAGTGCTGGAAGCACACGTGCAGTGTGAGTGCCTGAGGAGTTTGTAGCTATGAATTCATATTATTTATTTGTACTACGGGGTTTTTTGGTGCTAATGGGCATGGCCATTTAAAAACCTAGCAATTAAAATTACAAACAGCTAAAGGAAGGGAAAGAAATCAGATTTTTCCATTGATGAATGCATGCCAGGGTTTTAATGTTCAAAATGTTGGTCTAGTCAGGCACATAAAATAACGTTCCTCGTGTCTGAATGCAAAACGTGTCATTTCCTACATGCTCAGGGCTCGATTTTTAAAATGCCACAAGAAAAGGTAATCTCTGTGAAAATAGTTTAGTTTATGAGTCATTTCCTGGCATTCTGGCTGACGATTCAGAGACTCCCATCCTTGCTGAGGCCAAATTCATTCCACTCAAATCCAGAGGATCGTCAATGGAAGTCCTAGTTTCATAGATCTGATGTATAGAAACTAAAGCTCGACAGGTTCTGATTAGAAATAATATCCAATGTCATTAATAGTGAAGATACATAACCATGACAGTCTGCCCACAGTTCTGATGGCTTCAGTGTCCTTTCAAATCTTTAAATCAAGTCAGTGTTTCCCTTTCTTGAGGACGATTTTAGCTCAAATGCAAGCCACGTTATTGAGGCGGGACTCACTGGGTAATGTTCTGTGGCTGTATAAGGCAAAAGGCTGATGATATGGTGAGGTGAGTCCCTTCCATCTGTAAAATGTGGCAGGATACTGTGAAAACCCATCTGGCTCCAGGCTGCAGTATTGCGGGTGGGAAGCCAAGATCCAGGAGGACACGAAGAAGTGCTGTTGCACGTTTGCCCTGTTCTTACACTCTTCCGTGGCATCTAACACTCCCTCAGCAGGACTTCAGTCTGGCCTGACATCTCCTGAAAAATACTGAAGGACTGCCTGGTTAATAAGTACTTTTTCTTGGTCCTGCTCAGATGGGATAGTGGAGCCCTTGCAGGTGTTTGTGGGTGTAGCAGGGGAGCAGCCAACCTGTCTCACACATCAGCCTGGACATTAAAAGCCCCTCCCAGCAGTTTGATTTTTTTTTCACGCCGATTGCAATTAGTAGTAATGGGGTTTGTTGATTTTTGGTTGGTTTTTATTCTGGTAGAGTGTAAGTGCAAAGTGATTGATATCTGGGAAAGGAAATCGGGATTTGGCGGCAGAGCGACATTCCATTGTCCTGACATGAAATAACAAATAACTCCCCTCTAAATCTGTGTCTCGGGAAATGAAAGTGTAAAGCAGTGAAAGTCATGTGGAGGTCATTGAGATGCAAAGTGTGTCCTGCTCCCCGGGGCCTGAGTTGCTCCACTCTCTGCGGCAGCTTTGAGGAATCTCTCGGGTAGTGGGGGAAGAGGGGAGCAAACACCCAGTGCCTGGCTCTTTCTCTCCCCCTCCTGCTTTTGGAAGTGTTGTTCACACAGAGTTTGCAAACGCCACCTGAAAACCACTTCTTGTTGTGGCAGTGATTTTATACACAAATGCAAACAGTATCTTTTCAGAATCTGTCCCAGGCTTTTCACCCTACAGGTGACGGTAGGGACCATGGCATGTCAAATCCAGCCTGAGCCCCTGCTCTTCTGGAAGGCTGATCCTTAGCAAGGCTGCTCAGTGCTTACTCCTCTCGCTCCTCCAGTTTTGTAAGGCTTGGCTTGTGTGCCTGGTTACAGCACTGCCACTTCTAGGTCTTCACCCATCAGATGCCTGAGCTGGGTCTCAGCTGTGTGGCTTTCCTCATGGTGTGGAACGTTCAGGTCACCCTGGGGAACCTGGCATCCAGTGATGCTCCTTTGGCACAGGTTCAACTCAAGCCACTGAACAGCTCCACACTGCAAACCTCCTCAGAGATTTAATGGCACCTCCCAGGTGGTGATATTGAGCTCCTCCTGAAGTCTAAGGAGGTGCAAAGGACCTCCGAGACAGCTGGCAGAGTCTAAATGGCTGTTGGCTCACCATAAGGCCCTGAGGACAGTCCTTGAAGGCTGTGCTGTGCTGTGCTGTGCTGTGCTGTGCTGTGTAGCATGGCCTGGCAGGGCTTCCTCAGAGCCAGTGGAGTCATTGAAATGGCACCTCAGGAATTTGGTGCGAGTTCTTTGAAGTGCACTGTTATCTCCATTCAGTCACACAGCAGATCTACAGTAGCTCGATGATTTGCAGTAACTTTTCGGGTGTTTTGCATCTGTCTGTGTAGTGAGGGGAAGCAGCACTTTGCAATTACCTGGCTACCCAGGGATCTGTGTGCACCAGGAGACCCTCACAAAGATCCAGCTGTGGGTGTAGCCCACAGTGCAGTGTGGGATTCCTGGATTTTATAGACCCTTTTGTTTCCACATCACCCACACTGAGCAGCAGTTTGCTTGGCGAGGTGTCACCTGGGATGTGTCCAAGGAGAAGGATTTAGTTGCTGGGAGGAAGTGTCACATTGTGCTATTTCTGGGTATTTCTTGGACTCTGACTGCAGTAACATTTGCATCCTGGATGCAAAGTTAAATCATAAAACATACAGGATTTTTACAAAGCTGAAAGTATTTGAGAATGGTGCTTTGGAAGGTAGATAGGGATAAATGGGAAAGGGAGAAGGGTTTGCTCAGCTGGGAGAGCAGAGCATGTGAAGGAGCACAAGGATGCACTTCCAGCATCCTTCACGTGCTCTCCTCTCCCAGTTCTTCACGGATGCTGGAAGAGCATCACTGGTGGTGGAGAGAGACAGCAAAATAGGCAGAACATAAGTGCAGAAGGCAGGAGAGGGCAAGGAGGAAGGCACATCAGTCACAGGGGAAGATGAGAGAAGAGGAGAGGGCAGATGAGGGGACCCCTCACCAGCAGAGCACCCTGGTGAGTGCTGTCTCCCATGTGGAAAACTGGGTGTTGTCTTGAGGAGTGGGAATGGTCTCTCGGCAGCCAAAACAGGTCCTTCTTGCTATGTCACCGATTCAGCATCAAAGAGCAGAGAAGCACCTGGGAATACACATTTGAAGATAAAATTTCCATTTACAGGCAGGGAAAACTCATTCTTCCCATCAGCACTACAGCAGCCATTACCAAAATTGTAAAATCCAAGAATATCCCCTTGGCAGGGGCTAGCTGATGTTTGTGAAGATACTGGTCACGCTGCGTGGCAGGAAGGAGCACGCCTGGACACCACACAATTGTAGCCGTGGCTGTTCACGGCCTCGCCATGCTGTTGCTGCCCGGTGGGACAGGAGGACTGCTCCCCGTCTCTGTCCTACCACCGAAAGAGCAGCAGCAATTTGAGCAGAGCCATTCACGCGTGCCAGGTCTCATGGCTGTGCTGAAAGCTTCCTGCTTTGAATATCAAAGTTTAGCCTGTGGATGCAGCCGTGAAGGAGATAACAGATCAGGCTAGTAAAACTCGCTTGACTGTGGCGCAGCCTGGATCCTGAGGATCCCTGTTCCAGGGAGTTTGTCTAGGAAAAGGAACTGGTCTGGTGGCTTTTTCAAGATTTGCATTTTTGACTCACTGATGGGAAGCTTTTTGGTTTTCCTTTTCGCTGTCACAGGCTCTCATGTTTCTCTTCAGACTCGAGCCAAGTTTGTGTAAAGAAATGCCATTAAAATATTCAGAGAATAAAGGGGATACATACATCAAAGGAGTAAGGGGTTTATGTGAAATGATTTGTCCTGCCTTTCCCTGGTGACTAATCAGGATGTGTAAAAAATTCTCAGTTCTTCACACCGCCTTATTTTAAAGGTGCCCTTGGAAAGCTGTAGGGGACTCTTTAAAAAGCAGAGATTACCATTCATGGTTTCTCTAACCTGGCCTAATTTGGAGTTTCCCAGTTGATCAGAACGGTTTGCGAGTCCATGCCACAGTGTCAAGCTTCTCTGGCATTTCCTGGTCTCTCCCCCTGGGATCACCAGCACTGTGTTGCTTTCCTGGTTTGTTTTTTCCTGTTTATTTATTTATTACTCTTGCTGGGGGGGGAGGGGGGTGGCCAGGCTCCAGCCGCTTGCCCAGGGAGACCGCTGCCGCCGCGGGCCCTTAATGAGCTTTTTGAGCAGTGAAGCAGCACAGCATCGCCTGGGAATCGGAGGGGGGTTCTCCCTTCCCCGCGTCAGATAGCAGAGCAGAGGCCAGCAGGTTAACGAAGGAGCTGTGGTGGCTGGCGGGCTGCCTAATGAGCACCAGGGAACTGGTGAGGGGGGACCCCGGCAGCAGCCGGAGCCCCAGCAGCAGCCTTCAGCAGGACCCGATGCCAGTTGCTCCATTTTTTTCCCATTATTACTGTAGCTGGACATGTTAGGAAGCAAAGAGCCCCAAAAGGGTATGACTGTGAGGTGTTTTCCACCCAGGACTTTCGGAGGAGGTGGGGTCTGAACCAGCCCATTAGCAAATCAGGGAAGTGTGGTTTTTTTGTATTAAAAATAACTAGGAAACAGATTCTTTTTAACCTTTAACCGCTCCAAACAGTCAATAAATCATTAGCTACTGATTAACAAAAACAGAAGGGTAACTCATTGTCCAGTAAGCAAACTCTTGGAAGCACTGAAAGGCTGGCACTGACTTCAGGATGGCTTTTCTTTTTACACATTTGCACTTACTAAAAAGACAAACAAGCCCAGCTCTGCATATTAAGCTATGCCACACAAAGCATTTTGCTAGAAGACCAACTTTCTAAAACAGATCCATATTTTCCCTGAGTATGGTGAGCAGAGCAAATGCAGTCTATACAATATCCACCCTTCTATCTGCCCCCCGAGAAAACAGGTCTCCTCATGCCCAGCATAACAAGGTGGGTTGTGTCTCCTCTGCAAGGGTCGCTGGTTTGCCTTCCCAAAGTCTTGGCCATGCTTAAACAGTCTGCTGCTGGATGGTCTCCTCGGCTCCTTCGGAAGACTCAGTGGGGTGGCTAAAGCAGGCAGAAGTCCTCACGGATGAGGGGCAGGCTGAACTCAGCTTTCAGTGTGAGTTCAGGGAGTATCTGTGATGTTGGAACACTCTCCCAGGGCAGACCCAAAACCACTCACCCTCTTTCCCTCTGTGCAAAAAGTCAAGTGGTAATTTCTTATCTAAGAATGGAAGTTGGAAAAAAGTGTTTCTGGTGGGAGAGATGTTTGTGGGGCCTTTGGGAAATCCCTGTTATCTTGCAGATTAGCTAATAAAAGGGTGAGATCCAGGAATCTGAGCGTCGACTCTGCTGCTGACTGAACAAACATTTACACTCTGTAGTATTCCTACTTCATGTACCATATCTAGTCTAGGTGAACTCAAACCTACCAAAGATTGCAGTGTTTTCTTAAACGACTGCAGCAGTTTTGGATGAGTATTGAAGACAAGATTCCATTTGCTGTTAATCTGTATGCCTTTTCCATTCACTCTGCCTTGTTAGACCATCTGTGTCTTTAATAAGTAACTGTGTGGGTTTAAATATTTACCTCGGAATAATGAAGGATCCAAAGGAAACTGAGATACATGAGAATATCCGTGTCTGATGTTTTAAGTGGAATGGGAGTAGATTTGTGCAGTAGATTTTCAAACTACAAGCAGATGTGTTTTGATGACCTTCTCTCCTCTATATGGTCTCCATTTATAAAACACGAGTTCACAGGTTAAGCTTCTCAGAGTCTTACATGCCTCTGAGAGACTCTACGTGTGTTTCTTTCTGTTGAAGTTGTGGGGAGAAGTCCAGGCAGCTCACTGCTCCATACTTGGCTTCCACGAAGGTGAGGGTTGACATTGCCAGTAAAATACTTGCACGGTGATGTTCTCTCACTGCAACCTGAGAAAGTCACCGCAGGTGGCCAAAGGGAGTTGCGTGCACCTTTGCAGCTTGAGATGTTCTCTCCTCCGAGTTGCTGCTGAGGACAGGAGATGAGTCTCACTGTTAACTCCGCTACGGTCAGCAAGGGAGTTGCACTTTTCAAAAGACATCTTGGGAGACTGTCATTCCTGCAGTCACAGTCTGCCTGTGACTCTTTCTGGGCAAGGGAGAATGTCATGGGTTAGACACCAGATTTGAGATTGTCCACCCATCATCAGAACGGCTGACCTCCTTCGTGAAAGCTTAGGGAGGCGAACTTAAGTTTCATGACATGATGTACAGGTCTAGCTACTTAAGGCCATTATTTGAGGAACTTAAATGTGATTCACATTGTTATACGTAAGACAGAGAGAAAGGTAGGTGGCTTCTGCTCTCACATCTGGATCCCCTGTCAGGACTGCTTCTTTCTCTTCTCCAAGTCACTCTCTATGCCATTGTAACAAGAAAGTTTAAGGGTCAGAAAACACAACCTGCTTTAACTTGAGGTGCACGGAATGCTTGGAGTATCACTGTATGGTGGTGGTAATACACAACCACACTCAGGGCTGCTTTTTTTTTCCTTGGTTTGGGTTTGTTTGGGGTTTTTTTGAGACTAGGATGAATCCACTTTGTTCATCGTTCATTTAAATGTGGCCAGCTTCTCTCTTTGGCACTGATTGGTACCTCTTCTTGATATTCATTTTTACAGCATGTGGTCTTTGAAGTTTGAATCCCAGCCTCTTTCTGGACAAGCACTAAGTAAAAAGGCAGCATTTAGAGTTAGGCAGCACCAGGTAAATTTTCAGCCCCATCAGCAGGAACTCAGTTACATGACTTGTAGTACCATTAATGGGGGTCATGCTGGTAAATTCCTGCACACCACATTGCACATTTACTCATGAATGCAGAACTGGCACAGCTAATGAAACTTGCCTTTCGGTAGCATGGTGTTTCAGGAGATGAGTCTGACAGGCAGAAAGGACTGCTAAGTACCCAGATGAAAGTCTGGCTTTTAACTCCTTGAACATATTTCCAGAAAATGATAATGAGAATTAATGCTGGTTAGTGTTAGCTGTTCCTACTGTTAGGGATCAGGCTTGCTCCAGTAGGATTCCACCGAGGCAAAGATCGTGGCTGAAACACTGAAATGTAAACAAGCGTGCTGTCATTTAGGGTTGGCAGTTCACTTTCCTGTCTGTTTTCCAAGTACTACTTACTTACTGTTGTTTATTTTCTCACAAATCTAGGCTAGTCCTCTGCTAACACCAACTTCTATAATCACAAGCCAACTAAGTTCTTCTTTATCATTTTCACCTCTGCCACCTTCCCAAAGATGACTGTTCCTATGGCTGAGCATCACCTTGTGATTTCCAGCCCACATTACTCATGGTCATCTTAGACACATTTGTTCTTGTACCGTGTCTATTGCTGTGATAGCCTCTTCTCATTTCCAGAACCCTTCCCTAGGGTTCCCTTTCCTTTGCTAGGCTAAACCTGCCGAGTCCGTTTTGCCTGTTTGATAAGGTAAACTTTCCATAGTCCTGGCTGCAGCTGCTCTAGTTGGAAGATATTTTTAATAAATTAAATCAAAATAGCTCACGATAGTCTATCCTGTTCAGTGTCATAAAATTTCCCTCATTCCCATCTTCACAACCACCCACTCTGTATTGCATTTTAATCACACAGTGGTTCATAATTGGTTTGTAGTCAATTAATAGTTGTGGGTTGTTTTTGTTTTTTTCTTATTGTCATCATTTATAGCTGATGGTCTCTGATCCTGCAGTAGGAATTCTTGTCATTAGATCCCAAGTTTCATGTAGTGTCATTAATTCCCTTTCTAGCACTCAGCTATTCAAAGGCATCCTTTTTTTTTAAGGTATGATGCTCTGAATATCATTTGCATCACCAGCAAACTGTATTTAGTATTAATAAAAGTACTAAATTTAAAAAATAGTTTAATTATTCCGTTCTGAAGGAACTCCTAAGTTAGGCTCCCTCTCTTCCAGGCTTTTATTTATTTCACAGTGTTTCAGTTATAAAGTATTCCCTTCACTAGCTGCTGAGATGAGCCCTGTAGTGTTTGCCACATGCAAGAGAGAAAGAGTCCGTGTCACATTAAATCACCCAGAAAATCTCTCCCAGCAACATACTCTTCTGTTTTGTGAAAACCCTGTTCTGTCAAATGAGCCTTTTGCCATGGTCAGAAAATCACTATGGGTTTGAGCTAAGTATGGTTTGAACTGCCAATAGATCTCTTCTCATTCACCAGAATTCTTCTTCATCACCTCATGGTTCTTGTGTGGGCATCAGAGCCCAAGAGATGCCAGAGATCTGCGCTGCGATGAACAGCCAGTGTCGACAGAAACACTTTGGAGTTTCTATATGAAATAAAAGTAGGAAAAAAAAAAAAACCCAAAACAATTTGCCACTACAGCAAGTTGACTGTGAAGGAGCAGCTGCAAACTGCTGAGTCTCATCAGGTTGCAATCTTGATTAACATTGGGCAGATCCCCCCTGCTGCGAGAATAAATACCCTGCCTTTGTCAGGGCTCCCATGTAAGAAACAATAGGTTATTTCAGTGAAGCAAAAGAACATAAACGTTAATCGAATCATTCCTCCAAATGAATAGAAGTAGCACCCAGAATGTAAACATTTTAATTTTGGAAGGGAATGTCTGCCTGATGGTTGGTTAGTTTCCTAGGTATTTTTTCATTTACTTCGCAAAGGTTCTCAATAACATCACCATCATCATGTGCAATAACATCCTCAGCACTACAAATACCTATGCTTTCTGTCTTTCCAAGCTAGGCAAAGTCCAGGGAGTATCAGAAAAAGTAAAATTTGTCTTAATATCGCTCAAGAGAGGTCAAAACCTTATGCTGTGTAACTGCCAAACTATGTGATCGCATTAGTTCTTGGTAGAGGAAACGCCAAATACTTTCCAACTGGAACTGACACCAGGAAACATCTTTTCAAAAATCCTTTCTATACATTGGGATAATTACCCTTAGGTATAAATCTGTATCTCTGTACAGGTGATGAAAGGAGCTTTAAGTATTTTAACAAATTCACGTGTGTACAAAAAAAAAAAAACAAAGCAGAAAGAATAGACATTTATCCCCTTACTGCTTCCTTGTTTCCTCTACAATTAAGAGATTTCAGTACAGAGTTGTACAGTATCTATTTTAAAGCAAGCGTACGTGCAGTGCGATGCCCAGCCAGCTTCTCTTTTCATGCAGTTACTGTTGTTGATCAACACATCATAAAAATATCCCTTGGCTTTCAGTTGTGCTGCATGTCTGGTTGGATCCCGGGGACTTTGTTCCTGTGGGATGTCCCTTTACCCATTAGAGGAACAGCAGCAGAGCTGGTTGAGTTCATTGCTTCTCTTGATCTGGTCAGATCCAGGGACTTTGTTCCTGTGGGATGTCCCTTTACCCATTAGAGGAATGGCAGCAGAGCTGGTTGAGTTCATTGCTTCTCTTGATCTGGTCAGATCCCAGGGACTTTGTTCCTGTGGGATGTCCCTTTACCCATTATAGGAACGGCCTCAGAGATGGTTGAGTTCATTGCTTCTCTTGTAAAGTCCTCAGAGATCCTGCACTAGTGGTAGGTTAGAACTCTGTAGCTCTCTAAGAACACTAGACATGGAAAATGGTTTCCTCACAGAATTTGCTGGTTCTTCACCGAGGCTGCTGTGCTGCTCTTTGTGTGCACTCTTTTTTAACAGTCGTGATGCACTTCTCCACTGGAGGAACCTCTCTTGAATTTCTGCATAGCAGATACCATCATCTCCTGGCAGTCACACTAGACTACATCTCATCAGTTACAAATTAGTGGAGATTAAGGTTGTGTTTGTGGTGGAGGCACAGAAGTTTGGTGGTTGGGATTGGATTCCATAGGCTTTCCTGTCCATCCAGATCACTGAATTTCCCCAGTTGTTGGTAGGTGCTGAGGTGGGGAGAACAAGAACTGCCAGCAGTGTGATTAGCAGAGCAAGCCGGTAACGGTGGAGGTGTGAAGCTGACTGTGATAATGCTAACTTTGTGGCCCACGTTCACCAGGGCATGTTGTGATTGGGTGGGCAGGAGCTTCCTACTGCCTGGCTGAAGCCAGAGATGAGGGAAAGCTGGAGCATTTATTGACACTCTGAAAAACAACTTTCTTCCCATCTTCTGTGCACCACCCACTATGTCAGTCTGCATGCCTGGACCAAAGCAGCTTCATGACCAAGCTCAGATCCATCCATCACTTTTGATCGTCCAGCTCCACTTGTCATTGATCTCTCTTCTCCTGTGATTAGAAACTGGGGGCTTCTCAGCTGGCTCAGCAATGGGCCCTGTTTTTCTGGGCCCTCCATCACGTAGCTGGAACCAGCAGTCTTCATCTAAGCTCCCTCCCAGTCACCAGACAACCTTTCACTACAGACTTTATAGGAACTTGCACTCAGTTTCTGGTGGCCCCGACAGAGTAACCCCATCAGAGAAAATCTGATACAAACCTTCAGCCTCACTTGGGACATTACATCATTTTATGTCTCTCTGTCTTTGGGCAGAAACAATGTTAAAATTCAAGTGACTTCATTCACTTGAGGAGAAGAGTTGCAAAATGAGCAGAATTCATTCGAGTTTGGCCCGCAGGAGTAAGAATGCACCTCCTTGCAGCAATTTGGGCCAAAGTGGTTCGGTGGTGGAAAAGACAAAAGCCACTCCTGGCCATGCTGTTTACAACACTGGGCACGTGTGGACTCTCTTTGAAGTCATCCATTGGGGTTTTTTCCTGCCTAGATGTCATAGGTCAATTTAACTTCTGCTGTTTTGTTTACATAACCCTATTTTAGTCCCTTTTTGGGGGTGGGAAGAGCTATGTTGTTGAGCTGGCTGAACCAGCATTTAAATCCCACGTATATGTAGCACCGTATGACATGTGCTTTTTATTTCTTGAAGCCCAACATTGGGCGATTAGGAATTCCCCATGGGCCTTCTGGAGAGAAGGTGGCTGTGGTGACCGTGGATGACTGTGACACAGCAGTGGCCGTGCGCTTCGGGAGCCTCATTGGCAACTACACCTGCGCTGCCCAGGGCACTCAGACCGGCTCAAAGAAGTAAGGATTCCTGCTTTTGCATTTTCCACTCATTCTCTTCTTCCAGGGGGAGGGTCAGCAGTGTGTGATTAAGCACTAAGCAAATTAAATTTGAAAAGCTGGTAGGGTTTAACGAGGAAAAGTAATGAGGTTTGGTTTAATAGATGGAGATTTTGGAGGCTGCAGCAAGTGTCAGCACGCTGGATGGAATGCACAGTTTTGTGTAGATAGAGACACGTGCCCAGATTGCTTGTAAAAGGCAAAAAAAAAGAACCCCAAGAAGACCTGGAGGTCTGTGCGGGTAGCCCCCAAAAAGCATCAGCCCAGTATGAAAATGTAGAGAAAAAGGCAAATGAAATGTTAGATTTTAATGAAGGTGAAGACTGTAAAGCTTATTACATCCATCATTTAAGTGCTAAGTCCTGCCTTAAAAGGACATGCAGGAGATACAGAAAAGGCCATTGAAAATTATTAGGTATGAAAAAAACTTCCCTGTCAGGAAAGACCAAAATAGATTAGCACTTTTGAGTTTAAAGAGGAGATGGATAGCAAGCAACATCGTGGGGTTATAAAGTGATGAGTGATAGCAGAAAGATGGTAGAGATAAACATGCTGCTCTAAAATCCCAAGAAAGGGGGTACACCATAAAAATTAGGGCTCATTCAAACTGTCCAGATTATGTACTTTTCACATAGTGTGGGTTTGTCCTGTGGAACCTGCATCCACTCGATTTTATTAAGGCTGTGATCTCTAGAGGATTTTAAAATGTCCCTGTCTAATAATTGTCCTTGTATCAAAATCTAAAGCATGTGCTGAGCAGCATAAGCCAGCCCCTGGGTGACTGGCATGAGAAAGAAGTGTCCTGTGATAGCGCTTTTTTCCATAATTTTCATTTTCTTCTTCATTTTGGCCACCACTTAGGAGAGGTGATTTGATTCTCTGGGTGTATGATGGCTTCTAAGTTAAAAGTTACGGCGTTTCTGCAAGGTCCTTTGAGCACAAGCTCTGGAAGCTAGGAGAGGGAAGCACATGGCAGCATGGGTAAATGAAACAGCTCAAGGGTGCTTAGGGAAGCAGTAAAATAAAGAACTAAACTAAACAAACGACGTGCAAAAAACGATGAGCATTTCTTTGTTTCTTCAGATCTTTGGACCTAACTGGCCCTCTCCTCCTTGGCGGTGTCCCAAATTTGCCTGAAGATTTCCCAGTGCACAACAGGCAGTTCATTGGCTGCATGAGGAACCTCTCTATCGACAGCAAGCCGATCGACATGGCCAGCTTCATCGCCAACAACGGCACTCTGCCAGGTATGAGCCACTGCCACCTCCAGAGGCAGTGGCAGGAGCTCTCTGCCAGGCTAGCAGGACTTAGGCTGTTGAAAAGACTGCCTCTGGCAGGACCCCCAAGAAGGGACAGGAGACAGAGGGGTCTGAAACAGCCCCCTGTTCCCCCATTAGCACCACCAAGTGCAAAGAGTTTGTCCCTCCAGAGGGGCTGGAGGTGCTGCATCCAGACCTCGGTTGTTTGAGCAAGGTGCAGTCTGCGCCCGTGCCAGGGACACACATAATAGCCACACGTGCAGGATTAAATGGCACACAGAAAAGGACCAGGCTTGTTTACACCTTCTGCATGCTCTGAGTTTCACCCAAGAGTTTAATCCTAAGTGAACTTCTCTTTTTTTTTTTTTTTAACCCAATTTTTAAATGTCACTTTGCTCTGAAAGGCTGTGGGATTAGTTCATGAAAAAGAATGAAAGAACATTTCTAGCAACTTTTTAATATATTCTGTTTGTTCCATAAATCAAATTCTGCAGTCCTATAAATCTGAAACCTGTTTTATGAAGGAGCCTGTTGGAGGTTCTTACTTAATTGTAGAGAAAGTTGGGCTTTTTCAGCCTGCGGAAGAGAGGGCTCCAAGGAGACCTTATAGCAGCCTCCTGGTACCTACAGGAAGGATAGGGAGGGAAATTTAGAAGGGCATGTAGTGACAGGGCAAGGGATAATGGCTTTAAACTCCAAGAGAGTAGATTTAGCTTATATCTAAGGAAGAAGGACTTCACTGTGAGGGTGGGGAGACACTGGAACATGTTGCCCAGAGAAGCAGAGGATGCCCCATCCCTGGAAGTGTTCAAGGCCAGGTGGGGTGGGGCTTTGAGCAACCTGCTCTAGAGGAAGGTGTTCCTGCTTATCACAGGGGGGTTGGGACTGGATGATCTTTAAGGTCCTTTCCAACTCAAACCATTTTGTATTTCTGTGATTCTCTGAATTGGTTTCCCTTCTGTGCTGCTGAAGGTCTGCCTGAGAGCTAAATTGCAGTTCTTAGCTGGGTTGGATTGGTCATGGATTAAGAGGACAGTCGTAGCATACTCTTCAAACTGCTGTTTTGTCTCAGAGCCCATTTTTAACAGTTATGTCTCTAATTTTAGTCAAGCACAAGTTTTTATCTTATGGAAATATACATCAGGGGGCCATGCAGTGTTTTCTTTAGGATGGTTATTTTTTTTTCCTCGTTTGGAAACATGTTTCCATATGGTTTCAAACAATGTAGTGGTGTTACTCTGCTGAGTAACACTGCACGTTGACTTTCCCTGGTTAGTATCTCAATCAGAGGACAGCAAGTTCCCAACAGTGGTACTGAATCACAGCACCACTCAATCTGTCTGTCACCAGCAGTGGATGCCAGGGGAAGAGTCATAGAATTGTCAGGGTTGGAAGGGACCTTAAAGATCATCTGGTTCCAACCCCCCCTGCCAGTGGCAGGGGCACCTCCCACTAGAGCAGGAAAAACAGGACAATCATGTAGTGACATTTCCAGAATATTTTCTCTTAGTCCCCAGAGATCTGCAGCTCAGTGACTGTATTTAATAGCCTTTGATGAAGTCATCTTTGTGAATTTGACACTTGCCCAGCTCACGTAAACTTTTGCCATGCACATTTTGCTTCCCTGACCTCGAGGATATTAAAAAAAGAAAACCCCAAACCTATAATTCTCCCGTCTTCTTTTTACATAAAAACTCAGATAGGATCATTTAGAGCTTTTTTCTTGTTAAAACCATGCAAAGTAACTGTTCTCTTACATCTCAGGCTGTGCAGCACAGAGGAACTACTGCGAAACCAACTGGTGCCAGAACGGAGGCACGTGCGTCAACAAGTGGAACACGTACATCTGCGAGTGCCCCGTGCGCTACGGGGGGAAAAACTGTGAGCAAGGTAGGATGCAAAGACCTCTTCATGCCTAGTCGTGTGTGCACATTTCATTACCTGTCACACATGTCAAACTGAGATGCTTAAGGGACAGGTAAGAGTGCAATTAAGACTAAAAGTCACCCGTTATCCATTTGAAACTGTTTTAGAGGTCACCTTTAGAGTGAATATGATAGCTGGCATACTGTCGGGAGTAACAGCAGCTTTCATTGATTTACTTACCTAGGCAAGCTATTTCCACAGAACTTGGCAGGTTTTAGTCATTTGTTTATAGTAAAAATGCCTGATCCTAAGCCCCCTTTAAATCAGTGGAAAGCATCCCGCTGACTTTATTGGGCTTTGGCTCAAACCAGGGCTGAGTGTGCAGTTTTAATCACCACTTTCTTGGCAAGAAGGCACTGGTTGCTGTGTAGGAACACTTTCAGTTTTACTGGGTTTTTCTTTGATTGAACACAATGTGTGTATGTGTGTAAAACCTCCTGACTAAAGGAGGAGGAAGGAGCAGCAGGTGTGTTTTATAGGGCGTGAGGAACTTGCGGTTAGTTTCTTCCCAAGGAAGTGAGGAGTTGTCTTTGTGAGAGGTCCCATGGGGTTGGTGCAGCAGTGGGGTGCCTGCTGTAAGCTGGCACCTCCAACTCTAGTGGAGGGTTATTCGTTTGGGGGCTTCCAGGAAAGCCAAGCTGCTTAGACCAGGCATGGCTTTCCTAGAAGCAGGCCAAGTTCTGGCCTCTGATGCGGACGTGGCAGGTCATAGTTTCTGTTATCCCCCCGTGACACTTAGCCCAGAATAGTTTGCAGTGGGATCAAGGATTTTGTTCTTCTGATGTGTTTACCTCAAACCAGACATCCTTGCTTACTCTCAGCAGGACGTGGACTTGGCAATGGTAGGTCTCCAAGCTGAGGTGCACACACCACAGTGATTTGCAAACCACTTTAGCACAGTGTGCCTCGGCCTGGGCCAGATCTAGGTGTTGGCAAGTGCTCTCCACTTGCCTGGGAAGCAGAAGCTTATGAGGAGAAGACACATAATTAAGTTTCTGGCTTGGAAATGAGGAAGTGCAGGGCCAGGGGAAAGGAATCATGGAGTCCTTTTCCAAAGAGCCACCTCATCCACCTCACACAGAGCCCAGAGCTGCTATTACTGCCCCTAGCAAGGTACCTACTTTCTGCAGCAGCTCAAATATTTTGAGCTCCCCAGGTTTCTATGGAGATGTAATTTTACCACGTATCTCCTTGTCAGCTGTCTTTGTCAGTGAAGTTCTGGTGTTTTCTTCATGCTAGGCTGGTGTCTGTGGTACAAACCCACACTGGTGTCTCCCAAGAGTGCCAGGGCCCAACTCTGGTGTGACCTGTACTGGGGGGAAAGGGAAGCAGTACAGAGATTATCCTTCCCTCTGTCTTCATCTCAGTTCTGAAATGGAATTTCAAAATTCAATCAAATGTGTGTTTTATTCATCATTTTCTTACCCCAAACTCAAGACCCAAGCATGCAGTTTGGGATTTAGAAGATCACCTCTGAACTACCCCGTAGCCATTCTTGGGAACTCCTTTTAAGTTCAGGTAATAGAGATGATGGCAATCGTGGCATCCCCATCTCCCCCCGAGCAGCAGTCTCCTCTGCCTCTAGCCCTGTACATTCCTGCCTGTCCCCTTTGTCATTTGGTAACCCCATGTTCTTGCTGATGCCTCCATTTGTGGGTTGGTTTGGTTTTTTTTTTAGTCTGAGGTCAACGTGCTGCTTGCTGCTTTGATGACACTTGTGGGCCAAAGTATCCCTAAGGAGAAATTGTAAGCCAAGAAAAAGATTCATGTTTTCTGAAGTATGACCAAAGATTTCAGGAGCCTGAAGTTAAAGTCAGGAGGAATCACTGATGCACAGTACTCCTGGCTTTCAGGTTGCTCATCTGAGTGCTCAGATATGATCCTAAAAGCATTAGCTATTTTTAGGCAGCTATTTTTTTAAAAGCCTTAGCTAGAATATTTGCATTCTTCTGTAGGAGTGATTGGCTGATGCTTTTTTCCTTCAGTCCCCTTGGCAATGCTGGATCTGCTTCAGCTTCACAAAGGACAAAGACTTTAGCAGGTTAAAAATCCAACTTTTTGGATTGGCCACACTTCAGAAACTCTGGAATCTGATCTGGACTAGTGAGGATGGGATGTTCTACCTTCACCACCCTCCTAGGACCTGCACACTCACCTTCTGGCAGTTCCCATCTCCCTCTGCTGACATACAGAAGGGAGGTAAAATTAGGGAGAAAATAATTTCACCTTTGTTGTAGTTGAATTATTTTAAAAATCGAGATCCTGCAATGCCATGAAGGTCCAGCAGCTGTGCCCAGCTCGCTCTCAGATGGCTGATGTCATAGTGCTAGCCTTGGGCTGAACACCACAGATCTGCACCACAACATAAGCTGTCACATGTCCTATAGCCAGGCTGCAGGTGACATGCTGATGTTGGCAGTGTGTTTCCCCAGGCCCTCTGTCTCCACAGTGAATATCCCTCACAGCTTTCTGGTGGCCTTTTAAATGGAAGAGTCTCTCAAAAGCGTGTGCAGATGCACAGGCAGTGCTTCAAAGTCACAAGCCCTGGGAGAACAATCAGTTTGCGTCACCGGTGGCAGGGAGCTGCTGTGCTCGAAAGCACGCGCGCTCACCTCTGGTCACAGGGGTGGTCAGGTCCCATCTGGGTACGCTGGACGTGGCCACCAGCCCCTCCATGGAGACCCCAGGTCCCAGGCATGGGGAAGGACTCGGGGGAGAAGGGAGGTCAGAGGGGACTGACAGATGGGGATTTGTTTTACTAGCAGAGGAAGGTGCACCCTGGCCCCAGGGAAGGGAGGGGAGCTGGGAGGAGGTGTGGGAAGAGAACGGTATTTGCAAGCACAGAAAGTCACCACCGGTGAGAAAAGAAGGTGCCTAATTGCCATGCCAGTCCAGTTCTCCCAGCAGCTGAGCCGAAATGCTTGCAAACAGCGTTCCCAGCCTCCAGCAGGTGGGAAGCCCACAAGGTTTGCATTCTGGCTCCGCTCTCCAGAGGCGGGTGACTTTAAAATCTCAGCAATGGTCTAGGAAACCATTAGCAAAGAAGGTGGTCACTGGCACAGGTCACTGCGAAAGCTCGCAGGGCAGAGAAGGACAGAGAAGGCTGACTTTCTCATGTGTGGAGCAGAGGGAGGAAATGATCCTGCTCAGCACGGATGTCCTAGTTACTTTTTCGTTGCTGTGGTGCAGTGCGGGCTGATGGATTGTGCTCTGGCCCAGACAGCCAGAGCTCAAGCTCTGTGTTCAAGTTTTAAGCAAGCTGAGGATATCTATGTCTGGTGGCAAACCATTTTTAATTGCTGTCTGGATTTCAAGAGCAGGTTGAGCTTCATTTTTTCCACCATATGCCCCCACTAGCTGTCGTGGAGGACCAGGTATGACTGCAAAGGGGAGATCACAGCCTGGAGCAGGAGAGAGGAGGGTTGCACTTTGGGCCTGCAGTTAACCCCAGGGTGGGGAGTTTGGGTAACCACATTTTAAAGAGGAGCAAGTCGTGTTACACCTCTAGCTTGGCTAGTGGTAGTCCACTAGTCACTGACATCTTGTTTCTCACTAATATGGAGCTGCAGGACTTGCACTTTCTTCCAGACCCTGCACTCTTCCCCTGTTGTCCTGTCTCCCCCCACTGCCTCCCAGCCTTTACCTTCACAGAGTCCAGCAAGGCAGACATATCAGAATTTGGAGTTTGGATTTTTTCCTCAAAAAAATGCAACTTCACACCAAATTGACTCCCATCTTCTGCTACGATGTCATCCCTCTGCCTTTTTCCAAGGACTTGCCATTTTATAGTAACACATACACATTTGTACATACGTGATCTCTCCTACATCAGGAAAATCCAGTAGAGTCACGGAATCAGAGGGCCGTTGGAGCTGGAAGGGTTCTCTAGAGATCATCTAGTCCAACCCCCCACCAAAGCAGGCTTGCCTAGAGCACATGACACAGGGTTGCATCCAGGCTGGTTTTGAATGTCTTCAGAGACTGAGACTCCAGAGTCTCCCTGGGCAGCCTGTTCCAGGGCTTCGTCCCCCTCACGGTAAAGAAGTTTTTCCTTGTATTTAGATGGAAACTTCTGTGTTCCAGTCTCTGCCCCTGGCCCCTTGTCCTGTCACTGGGCACCAGTGAAGAGAGCCCATCTCCTCCCTCCCTGCAGCCATCCTTTAGATATTTATAGACATTGATACGGTCTCCTCTCAGTCTTCTCCAGACGAAATAGTTTCAGGTCTCTCAACCTTTCCTTGTAAGAGAGATCAGCAGATCTGGTAGTGTGGAGCAGAAAGGGTGGTGAACTGTTAAGCCCTGTCTATCTCACCGACCATCCACGTGGGCTTAGCGCATGACGAGATACATGGCTGGGTGCCAATCAGTGGTGGATGTACCGGGTCTCTAAGGCCTTCTTCCGCTTGCAAAAAGCTGCCATGAACTTCACCAGCATGCCTGTGAGCGAGGACATCAGGCAGGAGCTGACTGCAGATTCCACTACAAGATGCCAAGCATAGTAGAGGTGCCACATGAGGTGCTGTAAAATAGCACACAGCTCCCACAGCTTAATTTGTGCGTCTAAGCAGTGAGGTCAACTAATCCGTGGTACTGTAGCTCCTGTTACCTAAGGTAAGTACTTCAAAAGTCCAAAGGGTGGGTGTTCCCCTCTTTTCCATCAACAGGGTGCTTTCCATTGAAGGCTGTCATTGGTCTGTCCCCATAGGAGCTGTGTTTGTGCAGGGTTAGAGCAGAGGACAATTCTTCAGCTGCCATTGGAGGCATTTAAGGCAGATGATTTAGGCAATTCCACACAAGCTTTCTCCCTGTGAAAAGGCTGCATAGCTGAGACAACCGAATGATCTGTCCCTGGAGTATTCATAATTAATTAATATTTTGCATTGCTGACCAGCCTTTTCCCCTGTGTTTAATCTGTTAATTAGAAGCAGGTAATCAAGCATATGTTGAAAACATCTGCAGCAACTGTTGCCCTCATACTTCCTGCTCCGTCCACCCACTTGTCAGCAGAACTGTGTCAGTAGAGCTCCTGAGCTTGCCCTTCTAGGAACATCTGTCACCTGTGTAGTGCCAGAGCAGTGTGGAGGTGCTGCCTTGGAGTGCAGGCACCAAGAGGAGGTGCCTACCCTGCAATGAGGATAGGTTGTGAATTTACAGTATTATCAGCTGCTTCACAGGAACTCTAGAATGGCCCTGACTCCACAGTAGATTTAAAATAGCTCAGTGGAAGAGGGACTAGCTACTCTGCACTATCACCACAACATAGCATCTTTTCTCCTTTTAGCCTTTATCCTGAAGGATATCAACTGTTTCTCTCCTGTCTTTTGAATTACAGCAATGCCTTCTCCTCAGCGTTTCACTGGTGAAAGCATCGTCATTTGGAGTGACCTTGACATCACCATCTCTGTGCCGTGGTACATTGGGCTGATGTTCAGAACCCGGAAAGTCAATGGCATGTTAATGCAAGCCAATGCTGGGGCTTCATCCAAAATCAACATTCAGGTAAAAGTCTGGCTGTCTTTGGTTAGAAAACAGTTAAAAAATTCTCCCCCAGCAGTAGATGTGGCCACATGACCAACATAGCTTCATCCACCCAACTGTGTGCACATCAAGATGGACAAATTTCTTTGGCCTTTTAGAAAGATCAGTGATCAAAAGAGGATCGTAGAGTTCAGATTTGTTGATTTAAGATCGTTTTTTTCAGCAGAGGTAGTAGTGTGCATTAACAGATGCAAAAAATGAGCCTTACTTGTTTGGAGATTTTCTTGTCAGTAAGGTAATTTAGAGTCTGAATGTCCAAAGTTATACAGAGAGTTATGGCAAGTGTTCCTTTCTTTACTCTTCGGGCTCTTTTCCCTTTTGGGTTGTCTTAGGAGACATTATAATCTTGCTCTCTTCCCCTTTCTGCATCAAATACAAAAATGTTGCAAAAAATGGACACTTTTTTTATTTTCTCAACAGATACTGAACAACTACGTGCAGTTTGAAGTGTACAGTGGCCTAAGCCAGGTTGCTAGCTTGAAGATGAGCCAGTCACGAGTCAGTGATGGGGAATGGCATCATTTATTAATAGAGCTGAAAAGTGCTAAAGATGGTAAAGACATCAAGTACCTCGCTGTCATGTCCTTGGACTATGGGATGTACCAGGTAAGACAGCACCATAACTTTGCCACTGAGCGCTACAGGGAAAGCAGGATACAGGACTGTGGGCAAATACTTAGGCTGTGAGCCATGTTCTGCCGTGATTTGTGCCTAATGAGGTTATATTAATTTATTAAGACTGATGATAAGACATCTTATGAACAAGCCCTGTGAAAAGCCACGTTCAGATGTCACACTGCTTTGGTGTTTCTTCTGTAATCTACTGGCAGCTACTGCTTGACTCCATCGCCACGGGAAGTAGGCTGGCTGTGTCAGAGGGGGTGATAGTGCTTCTCATCGACTGTCCTTTGCCTCAACAGAGCACCGTGCAGATTGGAAATCAGCTACCAGGACTGAAAATGAAAAGCATCATTGTGGGAGGTGTCTCTGGAGACCAAGTGTCTGTTCAGCAGGGATTTTACGGCTGTATGCAGGTACGAAAGGAAAAGTAGAGCAACAAACTTAGAACTTTTGAGTAAATACCTGTGTGAAAAGTGGGGGTTTCTTTTTCATCCCTCCCCAAACATTTCTGTTTCCTCCATCAAAATACCTAAGAATCAAAATATTAAAGTCCACCCACTTTCCCAGGTACAAATCTGGTCTCACAAGGGAGCAGCATTTGAAAAAAACCACCGCTGGGTATGGCTCATCAGGTGATGTTTCTTTGAAGCGTAGGCTCACGGATTAATGGAAGTAGTGAAACACACAGTACTGTATTCTGAACTGAAGACTCTCATTTTAAAATTCTCATTTTAAAATAATCGTCTTTTGCCACCAGGGAGTAAGAATGGGAGAGACATCTACAAATATAGCTACACTCAACATGAAGCAGGCTATCAAAATCAATGTGAAGGAGGGTTGTGAAGTGGATAACCCCTGTGATTCCAACCCCTGTCCCCAGAACAGCTACTGCAGTGATGACTGGGACAGCTACTCCTGCGTCTGCGACCCAGGTAACACAGTGACCGTCCCGTGCACTCGTCCAGGAGCTGGATCACATCTTCACGCGCCGATGAGAGGAGCAGCAGCAGCAGCAGCATGCTTACAAAGTGTTCTTCTTCTGATTCTTCCTCTTCCAATCATTATTATCTTTCTCTTGCCTACTCTAGCACTCTTGAAACTGCAGTCATGGACTAAGGGTCATTTATTCTAGGCAATGTATCAGCCAAACAGAAAGACAGTCCCTGGACCAAAGGGCTCTTTCCATGCACCTCCCCTCCTTTTCTTTCTGTCTGTTTTCTTTTTCCTTTTTTTCTTTTTCTTTCGCAGCCTTTTCTGCTGTTGAATTCCAGTCTCACACCCTGCATCCTAATCAAGATACTTTGAATGTTTTCTCTCTTTTGGTGCGTGTAGCCAGCACATGCTGTCAGCAGCCAGCACAGTCACCTCCCATACACACGGGGAGAGAATACAAAACCATTTGTAACACATGCCCTGAATATAAAACTGGCGACCAAAGGCACGAGGATGCCTCAAGCATGTTAACAGACTGTAAAAAACCCCAGTCCACTATCTTTTTTTGCTGAGAGGGAAAAGAGTACCTTCTTTCTGACAGTATCTCAGGGGGATCTGCTGGTTATTGAAGATGTGTTACTAGTTTATAAGCTTAAAATAGATGGTCTTTTGGAGACGTGCAAGTCGTAAATTACAACGGTTGCTGTAATTTTATGACCTTGTCTCCCCAGGGTACTTTGGAAGAGACTGTGTTGATGTGTGTAACTTGAACCCATGTGAGCATGTCTCCACGTGCGTGCACAAACCTAGCTCATCCCATGGCTACACCTGTGAATGTGGACAGAGCTACTACGGGCAATACTGCGAGAGCAAGTAAGATGACTATTTTTTGTTCTTGGTTTCCTCATCTTTCCAGGTAGCTCTCCTCCTAAGACAGCAGTCCTCCAGCTAGCTTCCTTTTCTGCTCCGGTTAGCTTCCCTGTTACAATTCGAGCGTTCACAGGGCATGGTGTTTGCAGGCTCCTGCCCTTTGGCATTCCTGAGCTGTCTTCCCAGAGGCCAGGCAAACCTCCTGAAAAGCTCAGCCGCTTTTCTTCATCAGCAGCTCAGGGGCTTAACCAAGTGTACGTTGTTAGGCAGCGCTGCATCTGAGCTGTGCCTTGAATTGGGCTTGGCCTGAGTTTGCTCTGCACCTCTCCTTCAGCTCCCCCAGCACACACCAGCTTCCCCAGCACACACACAGACCTACAGGGCTATGCACACAGTTAGGTGGCCTGTGGCCAGATAAAATAGCTTTGCAGTTTGGGTCCAGTCCCTGGGCTGGCAAAAAGCCATCTCTTCTGGACAGCATGAGAGGCCCGTGTCCTGTTGCTGTGTGGGAGAAACGTGACGATTCCCTCGTCACTGTCGCCCTGCTCTCAGATAAGCATTCATCAGCCAGCCTTAGCTCAGAGACGGCGCTTTGATTTAATACGGGCCATTCATGACGTGCAAATGAAGTTCATTTGTCTGCCCATCTAGGAACAGCTCATGTGATGCTTCCTTCCCTTTGAAAACCACACACTTCTTCCTCTGCCTTTTGTTGTGTGGGCTTGCAAACGTTGGCCGTGCTGTTCCCAGATTCATCTTCCATTCCTCTGGATTAGTGACACACAGTCGTTGTCCCGTGTCATTATCTGCTGACACGATGTCAAGTACAGCATTGTGGGTTTTCATATTACAAAGCAGAGAAGTACAAACCTGGCAATTACCATAAACAAAATTCAGCATGGTCATTGAAACAGGTGGAAAACAGCTTTTCTTCCCTAAAATGAGCAGCAGGGAGGGGATTCCTTGTGCATTGTGCTGAGCATCGACTCACCAGTGTCATCCTTCAGGCTATTGCTTGACAAAGTCTTCCAGCTAGCAGAGGCCTTGGCCACTGTGCCAGCCTGTTACCAGGTCTCTCCTGGCCAGCGCTGGTGTTGGAGCATCTGTGGGACAAAGCGACTCAGAAGCTCACCCAGAAGAAACAGAACCAAAAATGAGTGTTGTCCTTCAGCAGGGGTGTCTTTTGGGTTGCTGCACAGCCTCCAAAGAGGTGTGCTGCTCCACTCATAGTCTGAATCATACTCTTTGATTCATAGTCCGGATCAAATCTGCCAGCCTTCCCTCTTCCATGTCCCCCAACCGCATGTCCTCTTCCTCCTCCCTTGTGACAGACCTGTGATGAGCTGGCTGAAAAAGCCAGACTGGCTGAAAATAGTGACTTTTCTTTATAGGGTGAGCTTGTAGCCAGCTTTGCACCTGTGCTGGTGTCCCCACAGATTGGACAAGCACTTCTGCCTGTGGCAGGGCTGGGATAGGAACTCATGGAGATGGATATAAAGTGTTGGGGAGCTGTACCCTGAGGCTGTTTGTGGCAACAGGTAAAGCAGGGTGTGAGCTCAGCACTGCCTGCAGTTGCCCGAGCTATCGAAGTGCTAGCACAGCCTGCCACAGGCTGTCCAGCCTGCACAGCCAGCTCTTTCCCTGGCAGGAGACTGGGGCTGGTGGCACCAGGACCACTTCCACTAGGCAGCATGGGCCCCATCGCCCTCTCCCAGAGGAAAGAGCACTTTATTTGCTCAGACAGTTGTAGACTCCTTATAAAGAGGAGCTGGTCTTGGAGACGTTTAAAGAAGCATTCCCTATGGGGTTTCTCCCCAGTTCAAGAAGGACAGGGAAATATGTGATGGGACATATCAGAGATGCTGAAGGGACTGGAACATCTCTGGTGAGGAAAGGCTGAGAGCCCTGGGGCTGTTTAGCCTGCAGAAGAG